>JASAOA010001367.1:0-14954 GCA_030849815.1 Vickermania spadyakhi | reverse complement strand
GGTTGAGTACTTAGATTTTACGTTGTATTTATGTGTTATTTTGATTGGTTAGTGTGTTTATTCGTACTGTTGTTTTAGTAGTTTTGTGAGTTGGTTATGTTTCGCAGGGTTTGTGTTTGTATGGGTATTTTGTTTCTTACTTTTGATTGTGGGTCTGTGATTTTAGCATTTAGTATTATGATTTCCTACTAAGTTGTTTTGTTTTAGGTACCGGTTTAATTTTGTAGATTGTCTTATTTAATTGTTGCCTTTGTTGTACTATTTATATTGTATGATAGAGTACTTGGACTTGCAGTTGTATGTCGTTGTGATTGTGTTGCTTGGTAGGAGTTTTACGCTTTGTACTCCTTGATATAGGTGTATGAGGTGTTAACACTGTGTTGCCCATGTCGGGTGTTGCATTACTTCTTGCTTTATTTGCTTGTAAACATAGTTTTTAGATGCGTTAGTTGCGTTATTGTTGATAGTTGCATTGGTTTAGTGTTTTTGTTTTGTACTGCCTGTGTATTGTTATTATTATGGTTATGTTGACAGCTGTTTGCTGTGTGAAATTGGTGGTATTTGTTATCGTATGTGGCTCAGAGTTTGCGATTTGTATGTGGATGTAGAGTTCCATCTTTTATTGTACTTTGGACTGTTTGTTTGTGGTAGGTTGCTTGCGCATTTGCATATATTGGGGTTGTAGTTTGGGTTTTTAGGATAAGTTTTGTTAGGGTTCTTGCATATAGGCAATTGGATTCTTGTAGGTATTGTGTATTGTTGTTTGATTATGTTGGGGTTGTAATACTATGTGAATTCCATTGTATGGGTTTTAGCTATTACTTTTGCGAGTGTATTATATTTGTTAGTTTGATTAACTGTAGTGTTTGATGTGTTGCTTGAGCTTGTGTGAGTAGTGTGGTCGGATTTTGGATTTGTGTATTTGGTAGGATTTATAATTTGTTGTTTTGAGTAGGTTGGTATTTTAGATTTTTGCATATTTGTTGTTTGTACGTATTTTGTAGTATGTGTTTGCGTGGATTGTTTCTGGGGTGTTTAGGTGTAGATTTGATAGACTTAAGTTTCGATTAGGTGTAAATAGGTGTGTTGTTTTTCGTTGGTTTAGGTAAGTGGTTTAGTATGTTAATTGTTATTAGAAGTCTCTTTGCGAATTAGGTTAGGTAGGGTGGTGTGCCAGGGTTGTTGGTTTTGGGTATTGGTGTGTTGTTGTTATGCCTTTTGTAGATTAAATTTACTGCTTATTTAAAATTGTCGATCATATCTAATGTACTTTGATTTTGTATTTGTTAATATGTTTGTGTGGGTGGTTATGGATTGTGTTATTTACTGCTTTTAGATTTGTATATTTATATTTAAGCATTTGGGAGTCGTTGTAGCAGTGGTTTGGGGTGTAGTTGTGGGTGGAGTTTTAGATGGTTAGTGTTTGTGGAATTTGTAGATGTTTATAGGTTTTAAGCTTGGATGTTGTCATTTTGTGTAGGGATATACATTTACCATTTAGTGCATTCTCTTGTGAGTTGTTTGTAGATAGTTACTGTTAGTGTAGTGTTGGTTTTACATTTTATTGTTGGGTACTTGGGGTTTTATATGTGTTTGCATACAATTTTCTAAACTTAATGTTTATTTCCTATAGGTTAAGTTGGCAAGTACTTTCATTTATAGTTCGTGAGTTGGTACTTTTACGTTGAGTATTCGCATAGTTATAATTGTAATATTGATGTTTTTATAGATTTTGTTATTACTTTGTGTGTTATGATATATATAATTAGTGCTTATAGATAGGTGGTTTTCTGGTGTTTTGGGTATAGCATGGCAGTTTTGTTGTTTCTTTTAAAGGTGTGTTTGTTTGGTAGTGGATAGTTTCCCATGATTATGTTTTAGAGGTTGGTTTTATGAGTAGTTAGGTAAGTTTGTTTTGTGGGTTGTTTGTTTGTGTTAAACGTGGTTTGTAAGTTTTGTGCATGGCAGTTTTATTATTAAGTTTTTAGTTAGAGGGGTGTTGATTTTCTTCGTGTAGAATGTATATTCTAGGTTTTAGTTGGAGTCGCTTATATTTATATTATGATTTTTTTATACAGNTCGTGTAGAATGTATATTCTAGGTTTTAGTTGGAGTCGCTTATATTTCTATTAGGATTGTTTTCTCCAGAGGGTATATGATAGGTTTACTTGAAGTTTTGTTTTTGTATGTTCGTTGTAGCCTGTGGCGTGGGTTTGGTGGTGAATTATTACTTGCGTCATTTACTTGTAAGGATTGTTTTTGGCCGGACCAGTTGAATTATTTGCTGTAGGTTGCATTGGGCTGCGTGTTTTGGTTTTGATTAAACATTTAAGGGCTTACCGTTGTTACGTTGTGGTAGGCGTGGGTTTTTGATTTGGAGTTGGTGATATTTGCTATAGATGTGTACACCGTGAAGTGCTGTAATTTATGTATATAGATGTGAGGTTTGCTTCTTTTGCCGTGTTTTGGATGGGTTGTTTATGGGTGGGTAAATGTTCTCGGTTGGCTTGTATTTTATGGTTTGCAGATACATATTTGTTTTCTTCCAGGATTTTGTGTTTTTGGTTTGGTAGGAGTTGCTGTTTTTTTTTTATTTAGCCTTGCTTGGGTTGTAGTTTTATGTTTTGTTTATTGTTACTGCAGATTTTTGTATTTGATATGCTTACGGGTTTTTATTTTGTAGTATATGGGTTTACGGTATTTTAAATTATAAAGAGTTTGTACGTTGAGAGTTTCTTCTTTTACTTATATTTTACATGTCCCATAAATTGCTGGTTTTGGTTGGTTTTTGCTTGGGTTACTGTGCTGTAATGGCATTTGGAGTCGTAATATGTGTTAGGTACCGCTAAAATGTGGGTAACTACGGGTTTTCTGTCCTGTAGAGGGTTGATATAATATAGTTTACCGCATACAATCTGGCTATAGTTACTAAATTACTAGGAAGTTTGTAGGGTTTTGCAGGCTTTCAGAATTGCTAGTTTAGGCATTTTGGGTACAGTCGTGTGGGGACTTGTTATAATCACTGGGTTTGCTGCATACTGCAAGGTCATGATAGGTGTTCTATTTTAGCTTGGTGATATTCAGGTATTCGCATTATTATTCGCAATAGTTTGTGTTTTGTGTATAGGATGGCTTACTTTTGATTTGTGAGTTTAGTTACTTGATGTTGAGGTATACATACATACGATTGGACTTGATTAATTGTTTTCTAGATGCAGACTGGTTTGTTTTACCAATGTGGGTTGTAAATTTGATGTGTATATTTTGTTATTAGGTTTAGGTTTGTGTGTTTGTAGGTTTAGTTGCTTTATGTTTGTGCTTGGGTGGGGTTTTTGATATTTGTGAGTTGTATATTATAGAATGTAGTTTTGTGAACATATAGTTAAGGTTGTGTTGTTACGTTAGGTTTGGCGAGTTTGTTTTGTTGTAGGCTTAGTATGAGGTGTTTAACTTGCTTAGTTGGGGATTGGATTATGTTATGTGTAGAGGTGTGCTTTTAATTTGGATTTGGATGCTGGAGTAGCGTACTTACAGGCTAGGTTTAGTAGATTTGCTGGGTTTTGGCTGGGCCGTTGGTAGATTTGTTGTTACGGATGGTTTTGCAGTTTGGAGAGGGATGTGGGTTTTACATAAATTTGGTAATGGTTTTCACTTGTATGAAGTTTTCGTTTATTGGTGTTAGCTTACATTTCACTATTTTATTTTGTACTTCGATTTCATTTTGGGTTTTGTAGACTGGTACGTTGGTTTGGAGGGGTTTATATATTATAGTTTTTGGTTGTTTAGTTTTTGTGTATAGTTTGATAACTTGGGGTTTGGATTAAAGGTGCCGTATGTGCAAAGATCTTCTTTATTTGCTTGAATTTGCAAATATTTGTGCGTTATTTAGTTTTGGTGTGACGGTGATGTATACTATAGCAGGGGTTTGCGTATGGTGTTTTGTTTTGGTTTTGGGGATAGATAGTATTTGTACTTTACTTTTGTTGTTGGGTCTTATACAAGTGTTGTGTTGAAATTGAGTTTTGTATATTTGCTTGACAGGTTTTGCAGTTGCTACATTAAATTACTTAAGTGGTGACAAATTTGTATGCGTGGAATTTGTTTTGAGTTGGTATTGGTGATTTTATAGTTACGTATGGTTGTATTTATTTATGGTTAGATTGTGGATGGGTCCTCGGGGCGGATGTTTGAATTGTGTTTTACTTGTGGTAATTGTGTTCTTATAAGTGTTACAGTCGATATATAAGGTTTTGCGTTGGGAACCTGCGTGTGTTGCCAGTCCTAGGTATTTAAAATTATGCAGGTATGCAGGCCTTAATTTACTTGTTTTTAAGGTTGCATATTAATTGCGCAAATAATTTTCGTTGTTAAGTTATGTTGAAGTGGGTTTTTATTGGTTTTCTTTTGGATTTGTCTGGGAGATTTGTTGTTACAATTGTTGACGCAACAGGTGTTTATGTTTGGTTTTGTACTTGTGTTTGTTGTGTACTTTTGGTTTTTTTCAGTTGACACGCAAGTTTTGTTGTTTGAGGGGTTTTGTTTTATAGTTTATGATTTTATTGTATAGTGTTGAGTAGATCTGATTTCGATTCTTTAGTGTAGGGTTGTTTAAGTCTTGTGGTGATCTTTGTAGGTGTTGGTAGCAGGTTGCGTGAGTTTACTAGCGGTTGGTATGGCCATGAATGGTTCGTTGTTTGTGTTTGGGATTTGTCGGTGTATTATAGTTTGTGAGGGTATGATGGGACGAATGATTGCGTTATTTAGGTATGTTTTAGGTTATTTTGGCATTATTGTAGTTGTTGCTTTCCTTTATGTTATAGTTTTACTTTGGGTATATGTTTATGGTTACTTATCAATTATAATATCGAAACCTTGAGTTATAGACGTTGTATTATTACTTTGAATTGTATATGAGCGCTAATTATAGTTTGTTTTAATGGTCTTTTGTGTTTGAGTTACTCTATTGCAAGGTGTGGGTTTTAGCCTTACTAGTTTGATGTTACTTACGTGTTTTGCAGAATGTTTATTAGTTTCGCTTAGTTTTAAGGCTTGGAGGTGGTTTGTGTAAATAGGTGTTACGGCTTTTGTTTTGTTGTTTGCGGGTTTAGGTTTTGGGTTTTAATGGTTGTTGTTAATTGTGGGTTTTATAATATAAGGTTTTATGCTGTTTAGTTTTGTGTACGTTGTAGTAGTGTGTTGACTAGCATTTTGTTTAGGTGTTTAGGTACATGTTACTTCGCGCATTTAAATGTGGGTTTGTGTCTTTAAATTTATGGAGGTGTCGACTTTGTGGTTAGTTACTTGTTTGCAGATTCTAGTTTGTTGTTGGTTGGGTTTGTTTGGATTTTGTGTTTTATACTAGACTGGTTATGGGCAGCTGCAGGACTGTTGCAGTTGGGTGCCCTGGTTTTACATTTTGTTGTAGTTTTGGGTTACTTCAGTTTAGTTTTGATTTACTTTACCGGTTTTTGGTTTCGGTGTAGGTTTGTGCTACGTAGGTTGTGTTTTTTATTTTACTTTGTATAGTGGAAGGTGGTGTATTTTATAGTTGGGGTGGATTGCTTTTGTTTACTACTGTGTTAGGCTGTTGTATTTGTTTTAACTTTACATTTCGTAATGTTATGGAGGTTTGTGCTAGTGGTTGTGGCTTACTAGTTTGTGGATTATAAAGAATGTTTTTGTTTGCATGCTTACTTGATATATCGTACATTATGGGTTTCGTAATATTGTATTATATTGATTTTTGTGTTTATGATATTACTTTGGTTTAGTATGATTATATGATGGATCACTTGTTTAAGGTTATGTTTTAGCATGAGCAGGTATCGTGGTACGTGTTATATTGTTTGCTTTGGGTATTACATTGTGTGAGGAGTGTAGTTTAATATTCCACTTCTACTATGTTTGGTTGTGTTTTCTGTAATTGTTAATTACACGCGTACTTGCTTGGATTGGTTCCCAATTGTGTTTGCTTGTGGATACTATTGTATTTTTAGGTTTTGTTTGGGTGTTCTAAACTGAGGTTCAGAGTTGTTTACCTGTTGTGTGGTGGGTTTGGTTTTTGATTAAGTTGTAGTGTTTTTTAGTGGTGCTTTCTTAATTATTTGCTTTTACTTAAGGCTTTCGTGTTTGTGATCTTTGTAGGTTGTATTTTATTTCCGTAGATTGAGGGGTTGTTATTACGTTGGTTATAGACTAAGTATTTTACGTACCGCATGTAGCCGGTATTGGCTGGGTATAGTGTTGTGGATTTAGAGGGTAAGTCATGGATTTAGAGATTTGTTTTGTGTATTTAGTTGTGTCTTATGAGGTTGTCTACCTTTTATGTGTGCGGGTTTTGGTTTTGCTTGATGTGTTGTTGGCGATGTAGGTTTTGTTGTATAGATTTGTTGTGTCTTCTTGTTTTGATAGGTTGAATGCTAAGGGTGTAAGCCGTGATTTGTGGGCATGCTAGGAATCCTACAGAATACTGATGTTGGAGGTTGCCAGGTTTGGGTTTTTGGGTGTTAACTACAGGTAATTCGGTGTCTGAGGGGTTGATATAATATAAAGGTATTGGTGATCTCCGTAATATAGTCGATTTGGGCCATGTATAGTAGTATATTACGGGTTTTGGGCTTTACGGGAGGGAAGTGTCAATATATGCTTTACATACTGTTTACTTAAGGTTCGTGAGTTTGAGCATTTGTGTGCAGGTTCCGAGATACGTGAGCTTCGAGTTAGAGTGTTTAGGGTTTGGGTATACTTGAGGTAGGGTTCTGGTAATCGGTTTATTTGATGTGTTTCGTAGGGGGTTAGTTTGCGCTTTGCAAATGCGTTAAGTTTGCTTTAATTTAGATTGAGCTTTTAACGTTTGGGAGTTGTGTGATGTGTACTGGATATTTGGTTTGTGTGTTTTGTGGTAGTTGTGGTTTAAGTTGGAGTTTATGGTTTGATTTGAGGAGTTATGTTTAGGATTGTGTTTTACGCGATCTGTGTAGGGTGTTGTTTGGGGTTGTAATTTGGCATTAAGGTTTGGTGTTTGTGATGTATTTGTATTGGTTAATTGTGGGTATACAACGTATGTTTTGCGTTTTTGGTTAGGTGTAGAGTTTGCTTAGGTCTTGGGATACATGCCGTGTTTTCCGTTAAGGTATAGTAATATGATGGTGGCTGCTCTAGCGATATGTTTTCTGGGTGGTTCAGGTAAAGTGCGTTTGGGGTGCGCTTATCGTTAGGTTCGGTATGGTTTTAGGTGCGCCTTTACATGTGTACAACTTGGTGAAGGTTGTTAGTTTAAATTTGTAGATGCTTTGTGAGTTTATGTTTGTGTTGTTTACGGAGTATTGTAGTTTTGGATGGATATGTTTTTGAATTGTTTAAGTCCTTAAAGACTTTGGGGTTGATTATGCTTACTACTTGTTTTGAGTTGATTGTTTTCGGGTTTTATGTTATGTAGGTGAGGTGTTGGCAGGTTAGTTTTACTTCGCATAGGTTTTAATAATTGTAGTTTGTATGTGGAGGGTGTTTGTTTTTGGATGTTGTGTGGATTTGTGTAGTTTGTTTGTATGATGTTGTGTTATTGTGGACTAGGGGTTTGAATCTTTCGATTCACGTTTCTGGTTATTGGCTTTTATGGTGCATGTAGTGTTTTGTTGGATTATTCTATTAGGGTTTGTGAGTTTTGTAAATATGTAATTAATCGCGTGGGTTTAGCGTGTCGTATTGTAGGTTTAGTCTCTGCTTGATGTACTGTTGGGTGAGGGTTTGCTTGATATTCGTGTGTGTTTACTAATTATTTATAGTGGAGTTTACCGTATGTTTTGTTCAATGGTGTGTTTTGGTTGTTATGTATTTTACACGTTTGTTTAGACTTGTTTGTTGGTGTGCTTATAATTATTTCACACGTGATAAGGAGGTTTCCGTATAGAGTTAGAATTTGCGTGTGACTATCGTTTTTGCTTAGGCTTTGTGTCGTACATTTAACGCGTTACTTGTCGCTTTTGTATGTGGCTTAAGTGTTGTACGTGCGTGGAGGTTTTTGTTTGGTTGTTGATTGTTCCGTAATTTTGTGTTGTAGTTTTGTACTATTATTGTGCAAGCAGTAGTTTGCGCACAGACTTGCGGTGTGGCGTGTTTTACGTTTTGGAGTTTATGTAGAGGCTCTGATATTTGCTTTTTGGTTATGAGATTGTTGATTTATATATGGTTTAAGATTTGGTTTGTGGTTGTGATTTATATATCCTGGTTTCTTACTTTGTGAGATTGTGGTTTTTCGTTTTGTTTTGTATGCGAGGATGGATGTTTTTTTAGCTACTTGTTTTTGAGTTGTTAGTGTTTGCTTTAGAGTAGTTGGTTCGTTTTTTGCATTTTACTTGTTGATTTTTGTTATATTGTTACTGTGGACTTTATAGGTTTGAGGTTTGTTATTTATAAGGTGGGCAAGGTTTAGTGTTTATACGGCATTGCATATTTTGTTTTGTGGTTTGTTAGGTGGCTTTGTAAAATTGGTTTACTCCGTTGAATAGATGGTGGTTTTGTGTTGTTTTAAGTTAGGTTTGGCAAGTGCTTAGCTTGCGGGCAGGGTATTTACAGCTTCTTTTTAGTGTGCTTGTCTCAGATATATTGGTATGAGGACATTTTACTTTTGACTTGTGGGTTTGGTGATGCCTCGATGTTAGATTGTAAGTGTAGTGTTTTGCTTTGTGTGTAGGTTTAACTATCAGAGGTTTAGCATGGGTGTTTTTGAGTTGCTTATAGGTTTAGTATGTTTGTGGTTTTCTTCGTACGGTATGTATGGACTGTTGTTGCGCTAGTTACGGAATATTGACATTGATGATTGATTTGTTAAGTTGTGTATTTATAATATAATTGTGATATTTATAAGTAGTAATATTGATCAGTATAATTTTTGTTTGAATAGTATTACTTTAGATGTAGTTATGTTAATGGTGAGGTTTCGTGTATTGCTTGGGTTTGTTGTTTAGGTTTAGGATATTTTAATTTACAGTTTGGATTTGGGTTGCTTTTATGTGTAATGGATGTGGTTTGTGATAGTTGTGTATATACACGTATTTGGTTTTGGAAGTTTACATATGCACGATGTGTTGCTTACTGCATAGTTGTTATGCTGTGAACCCTAATAATTTGTAATTTGTGGTTAACCCTTGTTAGCTATTTGTAGTGGATTTGTTGGTTTTTGTTTTTAGGCTTCCAGTTATATACTTTTATTTTGGGTATTGCGTACATTTCTTTTTGTTTTGGGGTGATGTTAGTGTTAGTTTGTGAGGTTTTAATACCAGTTACTTGGTTAATTTGTAGTGCTTGTGATTTTGTCTGTAGGGTGTGAGCTATTTGCAGTATTTAGTTGTATTTAGAGATGCATCTGCAGATTTTTAGCGTGGTTTTTACTGTACCTTATTTGTTTTCCGGGGTTTGAGATGTTATATGTTACTTCTTGCTTTTTACTTTGTATGTGCGTTTCGTTAAGGGTTGGCTTTATACTTTGGTGTTATTTAGGGTTTACGTAATTTGAGTTTGCTATTTTATTTTTGTGGTATATGTTTACGGGTTGCAGGGTTGTAGTTCTTTGGGTTGGATCAGTTGCTGCTAGTTTTGTTTATGTTGTAGAATAGATTGACGTGAATAGGTTGCTTAACTGTATATTGTAGTTTCCATTTTAACTCATTGTAATAGTATAAGTTTAATTTCTTTGTTTTTTGGTGTTATTACTTGGTATACGTGTGATGAAGTGTGGTTTAGATGTAGTGTTCGATTGGTATACAGAGTTATTTATGTTGTTGCTAATTAGGTTCTAGCAGTTATGCTTTTGTTACGATTACTTTGCTGGATTTGCTTGTTTGGTTCGTATAGAAGTTTAGCATATGTTTGTATTCATTTGCTATATGGGTTGGTTGCAGGCTTGTGGATTTAGTTTCGTTACTTATAGGTTGGGTATGTCGTGGGTTGGGTTCGAGAGCCTTGGTTTTGTATAAGGTATTAGATTTTGTACATTGCAGCGAGAGTTTGTTGGTTATGTGTTTTGCTTTTAGGTTATTGTAAGGATCTTTTAATTTTACGGGAGCGGGGGTTTTGTGAAGGTGGAGGTTTGCTTGCAAGAGGTTTTGCTTGTATAGATTTTTAGCTTGCTGTTTTGGTTTTTAGGTTGGGTTTTATATTGGAGCATTACATTTTGTGAGGTTGCATACATTCCAGTCTTTAATTGTATTATTTGCTTGATGTACCGCTTCCGTGATACTGCATTTAGATTGTTTGGTGTATTGCTGCACCTGTTGAGGTAAGCTGTAGTTGGGTGAAACTGCGGTATTTGTGGCTTCTGAGGGGTTGATGTAATATAGTATAGTTGACTACAAGGTACCTGTAGATGTTATATTCCGGGATTTTGGGGTGAGTACTTAGGTAATGGTTTAGGCTAAAATTGATGTTTTTTGCGTGTTCCTGTGGCTTCGGGCTGACGTTACATTTGGGTACGCGGTTTTGTGTTCTCGCAGGTAAGGTAGTTATTGTCCAGGGTTTTGAGTGTAATGGTCATAGAGTTAATTGGGGCAGTATTTTGTTGTAGTTTGCAAGTTGGTATTTTGCAGAGTTTAAGAATGGTATGATATAAGGGATGGTATGGCTTACGTGTTTTGGAATTGTTTTGTTTTGTGAGCAGGTTTTATGGGTTTGAAGATACTGTGTAATTCATGTTTTGGTTTAGAGGTTTTACATGCTTTTTGGGGTTGATGGGTACATAGCTTTATGATTTTGTAAGGTTTAAGTTTTTGCTTTATCATTTTGTGAGTTAATTGGTCTCGTGTTTTTATGGTGGTGTTTGTTGTTTTTTGTTTATATGTGTTATGTTTTTGTGCAGTTTTGTTATTCCTTTGTTGATAGATGTTTATAAATGCTTTGTTACACAGATGTTAGATGGGTTTGTTGTTTATAGTTATTTAGTTGGGTTTGATAAGTTAGATGTTGGTGTTGTTATATGGATATTTTAAATGTTAAGATATTCTGCTGGATTCACAAACTGTTTATATGATGTTTGTAGGTTGTGTGCACTATTTTGTTTGTGGTTTCAGTGTGTGACTGGTATTATACTACTATCAATGTGTATATTTGTAGGCACCATGTTCAAGATATTGTTCGGATACGTGTAAGATTGGTGAATTATATGTTAAACAGGAAATTGGTTATGTAGTATTATAGGCGAACTTATACATTGGGAGTTAAGTAGTTTAGTGTTTGACGAGGTGTATATGTTTACTGTAGGTTGGGTTTGATATTTGCAAGGGCGACCTTATTTGTATATTAGACTTGTAGTTCGCTATTAGGTTTTGGTTGGGTTTATGTGATATATGTAAGTTGTGATTCCTTGGGAGTTACTTGTAAGTTAAGTGTTTTCGGAGCAGAACAGCAGGTTTGTAGTGTTTCGTATTTATATTTAGGAGTTTCCAGATTTAAGTGTGGGGAGCCTGTTGGGCTTGTTGTTGAGTACATTGAGGTTGAGGTTATTTATGGGATTGTATATTTAATTGATAGTCTACAGAGTTTAATGGTAGTGGTTTAGTTATGCATTATTTATGAGGGGTTTAGTTGTTGCAGAAGGGTTATTGTTAGAGATTTTATTTTATGTTTTATAGGTTTTATTGTGTGACTTTGTGGAACTGATATAAGTTGTAGGTTTATTGTGCAGGGTTTGCTATGGTATATAGTATTTTGCGAATGGATTTTATTTTAGTTCAGGGTAGGGCATTGATTATTGTAGCTAAGTTTCCTTCATTATTTGGATACATAAGTATTTTGTTTATTGTGTTTGATTTGCAGTCGTTACTAGTTAGTAGTGTTTTGGAATTGCTTGTGAGGTTGTTTTAGGTTTGCGGATTTCGTGTATGATTGTGAATGTGGTATTTTATATCTTGTGGATTTGTAGAGTTACGGCTGGAATTTGGAGTTTTAGTTTTATAGTTTGTAGGTAACCGCGGAGTTTGGTTGTTTCAATGTAAACTTTAGGTGGAAGTTATCATGTGGCTTTTAGAGTGTGTTTATTTTATTCTTTGTGGGTAGGTTTAATCGCGTTTCGTTTGCAAAATGATGCATAGGTTTATTTATAAATTGCTTTTTGCTTGTGGATTTTGTTGTTTTATAGAGTTGTAGACGGTTATTTGTAATTAGATAGGTATATGGTTTTTGGTGGGATTTGTTGGATTTACTTTACTGTTAAATTGGGGATTTGCATATTTGATTTAGTTTTACATTACATTTTTGCTTTGCATATACTTGATGAATTGTGTAGTTAGTGGTTGTAGGTACTTGTTGATGTAGATTTTGTTTCCGTGCAGAAGGTTTAGTAGTTTGCAGGTTTGGTTGGTAGTTTCAGTTGTTAGTACTGGCGTAACTTCCCAGAGTTTTTAGCAGTGTTAGATTGGTGATTTTATCTAGAGTAGGGGTGTAGAGTGGTTGTGCTTCTGGGAACAATACGATAATGTGCTAGATTGTCTGTAGACACTTGGTATTTGTTGGGTTGTTTACTCTGCGCTTTCTTAGGTGTTATTTGATTTGCTTTCTTGTCAGTATTTGTTTTAACTTTGTAGTTGGAGATGTTTGCGGATTGTCTTTATGTTTTTAGTTTTGATATGCGTTTATACATAACTCATTTCGCGTAATATTTTATTAATGTACCCACTTAAGAGCATGTTATTACTTTGAGTTTGTTAGTTTTGGATTTTAAGTTATATGCGTTTTAGAGTTGCAGTTTTAGTTGTTGTTTGCTATGATCGTGTAGGTTTGTTATTATTAGGAACCTTGTTTATAATGTGGTATTTGGTATAACTTTCCTTGTTTGTTTTGCATGTATTAGTATTTGCGTACATTGGTACATTAGATAGTTAGTATGCTGGGTGTTTGCTGATTGTGGGTAACCTCTGTTTTTTGGTTTGGAGCGTGTTGATGTAGATTATATTGTTTGGTGATTTTTGTTGGTTTTGGGTACTTGGTTTTGCTATTGTTACTTTGTTTGGTTAGTTATAGCTTGTGTGCTTGGGCTGCATGTAATATAGTTTATAATTTGCCGGGGATTTTGCATGTTGGATTTGCTTTTACTATGGTTACATGCGTAATACTATGGATATTAAGGGTTGTTGTAGGTTGTTAAATTGGTAACTTTGTATTGGTAATAGTACTAGTTATCGTTATGTGATTATATTATTACTTGGTGATTTGTGTTATACTGTGGGTTTACGGAGTTTATGGTTGTACGTTTATGTTATATGTTTGTTTTACGTTTACGTGGTACTTTAAAGTTTGCGGATACTGTTCCTCGGGTTGTTTTCTAAATATTGTTGTAGATGGGTTTGGTGTTTTCAATTGGTTTGGTTTTCTGACTTGCTTTTGGGTCGCTGTTAATGTTCTTAGGGTATTTGTGTGCAATTACTTTTTCGCCGAGTTTATGTTTAGTGATTTTATTGTTGCAGTTTACTGTTTTCGCGTGTAGGTGGTTTTATGTGATATTGGTGTCGTATAGGTATGTTTACTTACGGTTGCAGTAGGTTAGTATTTGCTGTGTAGACGTAGTCGTTTTAGCTAGGTTTCGTGATTTTCGGTTTTTGCAGATATTTTGTTGTATGTTAGTTGTTTACGTATTTGTGTTTTTATAGTTACTTGAGGTATGCACTGTTTTCCTCTGTTTTTGGCTGTAGGCTTGTAGGTTTTCGCTACTTGGTTTTGTTCGGGGTTGCAGTATTTCTTTATGGTACAGACCTTTTACCTTTGTTTGCTTGAGTGTGTTAATGTTGAGTGACTGGTCCTGTATGATTTGCTTGTATTGATGTATGTGCTTTGTGTTTTTTACTTCGTGGCTGTTTGCGGGATTTTAGTTTGATTTTGTAGTTTTGACTTTGGTGCTGTAAAGGTGTGGCTACTGCTAGCTTGTTAGGGATAGGTGATTCCGTATTTTGGTGTGTGTACATACACTAGTGCATTTGCAGACCACAGTAGGTTGCAATTTGCGGTAAACTGCAGGTTTCGTGTCTCGTAGAGGGTTGATATAATATAGGGAAACCGCCTAACTTACAGTAATAGCTCTATTAGTTGGTGTAAAATCTGGCTTTTTAGTGCTTTTATATGGGTTACCGGGCATTGTATTTGAGATTTGCATCTTGTGGGTTTTTCCAGATTTGTGGTGTTTCGTGGTTTTTTGGACTTTGCGTACTGTTGGGAGTTGTGTTGTCTTGCTAGTTACAATAAAGTGCAGGTTGCAGATTGTTAGTTGTTTAGGCCTGCGAGGTAGGTGTGGCTTTTAAGTTGTTATGCTTTTGGACTTAGGGTTGGAAATTGATAGTTTTGTATTAATTTGAGTTGTTGGGTTTCATTACGTGTATTTTGTAGTTCGTAATTCTCTATAGTATGTATTGGTAGTTGCTACACTATATAATATGAAGAGTTTGCTTAGTTAGTGTTGATGTTGCTTAGTTTGTGATAGTATATCAGTCATTTTCAGTTTTGTATTAGGGTTTAAAATTTGTAGGTTAACATTCCTGAGTTGGCAACTAGGGTGGTTATTTTAAATATCGGATTGCAACATTTCTTTTGCTGGCTATATTGTGTTTACATGATGGTAGTTGTTTGTGGGATTGTTACTTTAGTTGCATAGATTTTAGTGATTTATTTGTGTTACACTTACTTTCTTAGGTTAGATACCTTTATTTTGTTATAGGTTAGCAATGCACATTTATTTTGTTTCTAGTTCTTGTATTAATGGTGTTTAATTCATTCTGTGTAAGAATGACTTCTATTTTATGATGTAGGTTTCATTGGCCTGTTTTAGGGTTGGCAGAAAGTGTCGTTTTATTGGATAGGTTTGGTTTTATTCCTTGCGTTGTGCTTCGATGTTTATGTTTTGAGTTATTTAGTTTATTTTGATTTCTAGAGTTGAAGTTGCTAGATTTCGTGATTTTGATGTTTGTTTTGTGTAT
>JASAOA010001366.1:0-14953 GCA_030849815.1 Vickermania spadyakhi | reverse complement strand
ACGATGACGGCGCGAACTCCCTTCACGACGAGGGAGGAGGGGGGCACGCAGGACCAAAGAGAAGGGTGGTGGGATCGCTGCCATCACCGCCGCGTCGAGCTCTTCCAGCACACGCTGCTCGCGTTGCAGCTACAGACTCGGACAGGAGCCCCACCTCGTCCGTCGAGCGAGTCGGCTTCCTCGTCGCCGTCGCAGCGCGCGGTGGCGGCGAGGAGTACCGGGGCGGAGGAGGAGATACGGCTCCGAGAACACGACGAAACGTCAATCCTTCCCGCTATAAAAGGGGTGTTGTCGAGGCCCCGACAGAACTTTCAACCGGAACGCCCCGATCCTCTCGCCACTGCAACGTCTCGCTTTCAAGAGCGGCGCCATCACACTACATATACGGCGACCCCTCGTTGGTGCGCTGCGATACCGCGCACAGCACGAGGGGTGGTGGTGGAGCTGGCTCTCTCCCCTTGCCAGCAGTTTATGTGGGTGACACGCTATCCCGTCTCGGCTCTTCTTCGAACATTCGACGATCGACCGGCTCCTACGGAGGTGGAGGAACGCAACTGCTCATGGAAGATGCGTGCGGCGTTGCCTGTTGGTCCAGCGCTGCGACAGTGCGTGGAGCGCTTCGCCACGTTGCGACGGGCCAATCGTCAACAGTTGCGACACGGCTGTAGTGCCGCCACCACANAGTTGCGACACGGCTGTAGTGCCGCCACCACACTTGACGTGACGAATGCCAAAGACAGTGGATCCACACGAGAGCGGCGAGCGACGGGCGGTGAGGCGGTGCCATCCAACGCCCCTTCAAATGCAGCGCACGCCTCTTCCACGGCGGCGAGTGCAGTGCGCAGCAAGTGGACCCACAAGTGGAAGAAGCTGCAGTGGTGGAGGGACCGCCTCACACTGGAGAAGTCCATGCAGGATGCGGTCCAAGCCATAGCCAAGGAGTGCTGGACACTCCCGCCGATGGACCCACCGTGCTGGAGGATGTCGTCGTCGTTGTCGGGGGCGGATGACTTTGCGCTGTCTGGTGGTGGCGCCGCTCCCGCGACGAGTCGGCGTGGCGTTGCATTGGAGAAGCCCCAGATGGTACACGTGAGAGGGACGCCGGAGCTCCAAAGGGAGGGGAAGCGCTCTGGAAGACCGCTCTCTGCGGCGGCGGTGTTCGCTGCAGCGTCGCACGCACCACACTTGTGGCTTGCCGGGCCGCCCACGTCCTCGCGGTTGTGTCAACGCTTACGGGACGTCAGTGAGGCCCTGCTGCAGCATTGGTTTTCTGCCTCTACCGCCCACGCCATTCCAGCGACCAATAATGACCAAGAAGAGGAGAGAAGCGAAAAGGAATGCCACGTGATGTCGATACCACCAGCTCCAGCTCGTCGTCCTCCTTCCTCCTCTGATGCGGCGCCTCGCTGCTCTCCCATGCCGGCTCGTAGAGCAGTGCTTTCCTTCCTGGCACCGGATGCGGCGAAGCAGAGCAACCCTGAGGCTGTGCCGGCACCTATCCCATCGCACGGCAAGTTTGGTGCAGCGGAGAAGCGGCGAGCCGGCAGCAGCAGCGGTGAAGCGACGGCGACGACGACCCTTCTACAGGAGGACTCTCATCTCTGGCGAAGGATGAGCGGGGAGGACGTGGACCACGAAGAGGCGCTGCTGTTCTGGCGTGGCGTACGGGAGTGGATGGTTGAATTACTGTACGGTATACCCTTTCTGTTTCGATATGCCCAACAGTACCAAGCAGCACAGGCGGGTGGGGCGTCGACACCGAGGACGAGGAGAAGAGCAAACAACCCGCGACAAGGAGGAACATTCCCATTCAAAGACGGCGCCGAACCCCCACCAGAGGATAAGGAGGAGGATAACGAGGAGGATGTTGATGATGAAGAAGAATGGGAGACGGCATGCGCTGTACTAGATCTCGCTGCAGCCCCCGGTGCAGACGAGACCCTTTTTAACGCGTCTCCCCTCCGTGCGGCTGCTCTTGCCCCACCACCCAACATGGAAACCAACGACGAGGCCACTGACACTTCTAGTTCGAGGGAGGAGTCGTCACGGCCTTCGCGTCGTGCGACGACGCTGAATGTGGATTCGGCGGAGGAGGCGATCGCGGACGACCCCCTTCGTGGAGCTGGGCTTTCATCCATCACCGCACCGCGCACAACAGTGCGCTGCTCCGACTCAACGGCGGCGCTGTACGCGTGGTTGACCACCATCATCTCTCGTCGAGGTCGTCAGCTCCGTCGTTCGTTTCAGCGCGATGCCTTTTCGGAAGAGGCGTTGGAGAGAGACATCTTGTCCCGCTTCTGGGAGAAGGAGAAGGAGGAGGAGGAGGAGGATCGAGGGCTGCCCCGCCCCGCACAGCTAGCGGAGGTACAGCAGAGCGAGAGGGCAGACCAGATGCGCCCCAATGGCAAAGCAGAGCGCTCGATAGCCGACACCCGCACGGCCTGCAGTCCGTCGCCCTCCACACAGACAAACGCAGCAGTAGGGCCGCGGTCTCCCAACGAACAGCGGTGCGCCGAGCTCAGTTGGGTCTTCATCGCGGCGCTGTATCGGACCATTGGCCTTTACCAGCCGGAGGGCAGCACCAAGGCGAGCATTGAGACCAGCAGCGACAGCCCGACGAACCCCAGCGCTCCGTCTGACAACGTACGACCGGAAGGAGCGGACGAGACCACCACGGCAGTCCCACCGTGGAAGCAGCTGCAGCAGGTCCTCGAGCGCGAGCTGGAGGTTCGGGCTCGAAGCATGGACGCTTTCGTGCGGCAAGGGCCCGCTCACTCGTCTGCGGTGCACGAGACGGGGGTGGACGGTACCCTGACGACGACGCCCAGAGGCAACGGGAATGCCACTGTTGCAGGGACGACGGATCGATGGCTGGCGGAGGCCTTTGAGGCCATGGCGAGGCATCGCGATGGGAACCCCACACGCGTGGGAGGCGGGAGCGACACGCTCGAGTACCCTTCGTGTGCGCAAGAAGAAGAAGAAGAGAGGAGGAAAGCCGCACGAGACGCGGCGCCACCGCTCTCTCGGCGACGGCAACACGTGTTTCTCTGCCTGAGTGGCGGCGGTAGTGGTGGCGTGCCGCCGTCTGCGTGGCCTTCTAGCGGACCAGCACCCTTTTTATCGGTGCTCCAAGGACTTCGAGAGATCCCATGGGAGTGCGTGGGGCTCCTTCGCTCGCAATCCGTTTCTCGTATCCCGAGCCGGTATTGGCTCCAAGAGACGCTCGGTGTGCTGCACCGCACCTTCCTACCGATCACCACGAACCACCCTGCAGCCACCCCAAACCGACCTCGACGGCGACGACGTTCAACGTCTCCATCGTTAACCGCTTCGCGGTGCGACACCAGAAGAAATCAGAAGAAATCCCGTGTGGAAGGGCTGCCGCAGCCGAAGCGATTTTGGGCTTCCCCTCCCGCAGCGGTGTCCGCAGGCGGCGCTCCGCTACACGACGGCCAGGCAGACGACCCCCCTTCCACCCCTCCGGCCTTTGCTCGCTCCTCCTCCAGCGTCTCTGTGGTGACCCCGCGTGATGGCCCGCCTCCGCCTTCTGTGAGGCGGAATGGATCCCGTGGTGGGGCGGTACCGCAGAGCCCCTCCACGAAGCTGGAAACGCTGTCTCCACTGCCGCTTTTTGAACGGACGTTTGTGGTTGTGGATCCCAACGCGACGCGTCTGGCTCCCCTTCTACGAGAACGCTTCGAGTCCACCCCTGCGTTGGTGCCCATCGCGTCTGGAGCAGAGACAGCGGCGGTGGTGGATGGACGACCTATTTCGGGGTGTGGAGGCCCGTCGGAGCGACCGCTGTCGCACGGAAGTGAATCCCCCTTCTTCTCTTCTCCCACGCGAAGCGGCATCGTGTGCGACACCTCCGACGTGGCGAAGCATTTGGAGCGGCACGCCGTGAAGCTGGGCGGCGGCGTGTGCGCCGATCTCTGGCGCTATTTGCGGTGCGGCGGGGAGAAGGGTGTGCAGCAATCCTCCTCGGCGAGCCCAACCCCCTCATCCCATTCGCTCCCACCGACCTCGCCGAAGTGGTGGTGGAGGAGGAGCAGAGGAGGAGGAGAACCCTTCACGGCGTACGTTTATGTGGGCCACAAGGCAGGGGAGGCCCTCCTCTCCCGCGAGACGCTCATGCGCACCATTCCTGCGGCGGCCGTGACGGATTGCCGAGAGACTCTCGAGAAGAGCAACAGCAGCAGCAGCAGCAGAGCGGCGTCACGTGACCCGGATCACGAGATGGTCTCCCCTTCCATCGGCGGGACGGAGGCGAGGGCGTTCGTCGTTCGGAGAAGGAAGGAGGAGGAGAGGAAGGCAGACGAGGAGGAAGGCGTTGACGCGGATTGTGAGGTGCTGCGATCTCCAGAAGAAGAAGAAGTTGAGTTGAGAGGGGTGGAGAAGGAGCCTGGCCCTCCTCCTGGTGACCGTACGACTGCGACGACGACGACGACCACGATGACGACGACGAGGACTCCTCTTACCAATGCGTGTGCCGCCTCTCTCTCCGTGATGCGGTGGTCTCGCTATCCATTCTCCGCTCCGGTGGTGCTGCTGATCGGATGCTCGTCCGCGTCCAGTGCGTCGTGCTGTCTCGAGTCCCCTCCTGCGACGGTTGGAATGGCGCCACTGAACTTGCCCCGCTCGTCCCTGTGGCTGCACCCCTTTGAAGCCCTTGGCGGATTACCGGAGCGCTACCTGAGTGCGGGAAGTCCCGCCTTTGTGGGCTGTTTGTGGGACGTCACGGCGCGGGATGTCGACCAGCTGCTGCGGCATTGGGTCGACCCCTCGATGAGGGCTCCAGCCGCCGCCACCACCTCGCGTCTTTCCTCTTCGTTGGGGTGGGAAGGAGCCCCACGAGGACGACCCAGCCTGGGGGAGGCCGTGGGGGAGGGCCGGCTCCACTGCAAGCTTGCCCTTCTCACCGGCGGCGCCACCATTTTGTACGGTTTACCGGATTTTACCGTTTAATAGCCCGCTGCTCCCTATTGCTATTGCTGTCATTCGTTCCATTCGATAACGCATACAAAACACGCAGAGCAGTAGAAATGAAGAGAAAGAGAGAGAGAGCTCCAGTGTGTTGGTTTTTTTTCTTCCCCCCGCACACGATTACGTTTTTTTGAAATTTTTTACTTTTAGAGGTTCTTTTCGATCCCCACCCCTATTGCATACCATTAGATCAATTAGATCAAAAGAATTAAATATCCCTCACCGCAGAATCAAACTCCCTCACAGACCCATTTCCACTGCCACTGATTTCACTTTCCATATTAGTGTTCTGATTTTACCTTACCCATTTAGGCGTTCCATAATTAATTGGCTAGATGATTCCTTTACCTAAGTGATCTTTTTTTTTTTAAGTGTTAATTTGTGGAAGGGCCTTGGATGGTGCTTCCTGTTCTTGTTGTTTCTGCTTTCTGTACGTGTGGAAGGCATCATTGACTTCTTTTGAATGATTGACGATATCTTCATTCTCTTCTCTCGGTCCCCCCCTTTTGTTCCTTCTTTTGCGAAAGAGTTCTCCTTTTCATAAAGCCCTCAACACCTCGTACTCACACTCGATTTTCTAGATTGAATCCGTTTTTTAGATCTATATATATATTTTTCTTTCATTTTAATAGTATAATCTCTCTATCTCTCTATATTGTTACTGAACCCAACTAAGATTTTCGAGTCTAAGAACAACAAACACTTGTCCTTTCCTAAGCGCAGTGAAGAGTTAAGACGTCAAGAGAAGTAAGAAGGTGGGCTGCCTTTGAAGCAGGATCATCTGTCATCTTTCATTGGATTCATTGCACATCAGCGTCCCTTCATCCATATTATTATTATTATTATTATTATCCGCCCCACACGACAGCAACGCTACAGAAAAAAATAAATAAATAAACTATCAGAAAAGACCTTATATGCAATCCACCGGAGCCGTCCTCCCTCCTTCCGCCCTTTGACACACTCCTTTCCACATGACCACCGGGGCATCGAACGCAACCGTGGAGCCGCCCTCGGAGGTACTCCTCTCCGAGCGCTCGTTGCGCAAACTCGAGCTCGCCGGCTTCTGCTTGGACAACACGGAACGCCGAAAGTACATCAAAACAGTCGCGTCGTTAGGGGAGGGCAGCTTTGGTAAAGTGCGTGAAGCGTATCGTCAGCCGTCTTCCCTGGTAGGGATTCCAACTGCAGGGATTCCTCCTTCCTCTGCGAGGATTGAGAATGCGAGCGCACCGTCGGCGTCTGGTCTCTGTTGTGCTGCAGAGACGGCAGTCACAGACCCTCGCAGTCCCAAGGCGTCCTTCTCGCGACGATCTGCTGCGGAGGATGACGCCTCCCTTTCCGTCGGGCACTCGACGTACATTCGTGTGGCGATCAAGGAAATGGATCTGACGAGCATTCACAACGAGAAGCAGCGGATGCGCGTGGTGGCGGGCGCGGTGCGGGAGGCGCGGCTGCTGCACCAAGTACGCGGGGCCGCCCACCTCCTTTACAGCTACCGCCCCTGGTACAACCACCGGCGTGGACGTCTCTGCCTTCCGTTGGAGATGGCCGACATGGACCTGATGGTGTACCTGCGCGAGTGGAACTACAACCCGCCGGAGGGGTACCTGTTTGCCATCACTCGCCAGCTGCTGCAGGCGTTGCAGGAGCTGCACGAACACTGCCGTATTGTGCACCGCGACGTCAAATTGGAGAACTTCCTGGTCTTTTTGCAGAGCCGCGACCGCGAGCCGCCGATCATCAAGCTCGGTGACTTTGGGCTGAGCGCGACGGAGAACGAGGCGGAGGACGGTGTCTGCGGGGAGCCGGCGGGTGGTCACAGGGTCGGCACGCCGTACTTCATGGCGCCGGAGTGCTACACGACGCAGGGACGTCGTCGGCAGTTGCTCTTCCGCGGGGGCGGTGGTGGTGGCGACGATGATTCGAGCCGCTGTTCCCGGACGAATAGCTCGGCGATCAGCTCCAGTGCGTCCTCGGTGTCTTCCACCTCGGCGACGTTTGTGTACGGGCGAGATGTGTGGGCGCTGGGTTGTATCATCTTCATCCTGGTGAATGGCGCGCTACCGTTTCCGTGGAATCCACACGCCGACCCGGGGGCTGCCATTGTGGAAGCGCGGGCACACCTGTCGCGGGTGCCGCGCTGGGCGGGTGCCGAACGGGGTGTGCTGCACCAGCTGGCGCTGCGTTGCCTGGAGGTGGAGCTGAGTAACCGTCCCACGGTAACGCAGCTGCTGCAGGAGCTGGACGCGCAGGTCGACCGGCTTCGACTCTCCCCCGAGAGCCAGGAGGTGCTGCATCGTCATTTCGTACGGAGCGCGGGCGGGGACGCCAGCGTGGCGAAGCCTCTGAAGCTGTATCATCTGAGACGCCTCTGCCGACCCGGCTACAGCCTGACGGTCTACGCGACGTATCCTGGTCAAGCCCTCGCCCCTGCCGCTGCTGCGGCGGTGGTAGGGAGCTCGCCAGCGACCCCCACCGCAGCAGTGGTGGTGGGCACGGTTTCCTTCGGGGCGTACATTCTCATCGATATGGAGTTCGATCTCCCGCTACCCTCTGTCGAGGGGGGAGTGGTGCAGCAGGGCACCCCCACCCCCTCGTGCCATACGGATCCCACTCATCTCACTCATACGACGAATCCTAGCCGCCTCACGAGCTCGAGTGCTATGACGGGGGATGGGCACGTGTCGCATCAACGTCGTCAAGAACCGGCGCTCCCGCCGCGTGGCACACCAGCGAACCCGAAGAAGACCCCTCCTCCGCATCCCAGTCGTACGAATTCTTTCTCGTCATCCGACGAGGTCGTGAAGAGCGCCACATCGGCTCGAAAGGATCGAGAAGGCTCTACAGGGAGCAGCTGCATCAGCCGCAGCAAGGCGTCGTCGTCGCGAAAAGAAAGTAGCACGACGCGACCAACGCTCGTGACGCAGCGCTGGGCGAAGGTGGTCTACCCCGTGAAGGGGTACTGCCGGTGTACCGTGGAAGGGCAAGCCCTGGCGGAGCACCACCACGTGTTTCACCCGTTTCACTGGGACCTTGTGGAGTGCCCTGCGCTGCCGTGGTGCGAGGAGGCGGCGGTGAAGAAGGAGAAGGAGAACCCTTCCGAGCGATCGGAGCAGTACCACGCGACCTCAGCGAAGAATGGTGGCACTACCGACACGAAGAGTGGCGGGGGGAAGGCGAGTGGTGCAGGGGGTTCCAAGGGCCCCTCTCGCCCCACAACAGAAGGGAAGCGCAGCGGCACCGCGAAGGTGACCCCCACCTCTTCCATGAGGCATGGCAAATCCACTCGTACGGTGGACGGTGGCAGTACGTCTATCAGTGGCACGACGGCCACCCACAAGACCACCACCACCGCCTCTGGTGTTGAAGGGCGTGGCACCGTCGGCCACCCGTCGTCACACCGGTCGAGCAGCAAACCTGGATTTTGGAATAAGCTGATGCAGACGCTGGTGCGCCGTGGCCACTCGAAGGAGAACGAAAAGAACGATGGCGACAATGTTTCGACAGGCTAAAAATAATAAAAAATAAAAAAAACAGAAATAGAAGGACCACACTTGATGGAGGAGTGCTGAACCGAATGCGCACAGACTTCTTCACTTCGTCGACGACACACCGAGTATTCTCAGGTTTCCAAAAAGAGAAAAATAGAACAGAAAAACAGAAGACAAAAGCTTTTTTTCTTTTCAGTACCGAATTCGATTAAAAGATACAGACAAGCAAACTAATGAACCCGATGCCATGCAAAACTCTAAAAAGTAAAACGAAACTTTCGGACTCGACACTCACACGAGTGAAGCAGACCATAACTTCACAGAAGAAGAAGCCCTTCATCTTTTGTAGTGTGGCGGAGGGGTGGAAAGACCTCCCTATGAGGAGAGACAGCGCGAATCTCGCAACCAGGTGGCCACTGCCGCCAATAAGCTCACGATTATTATGATTATTACTCTTCTTTCTATCGGTGTTATCGTCTTCCCCCCCCCCCACACACACACACACACACTGATTTTCGATTGACACATTTATTTTCGACTAGTGAGATGGGCCAACCCTCTCTCTCTCTCTTGTGTCTCCTACTTGCTGTTACCGTGACAGCGGAGGTGCACTAGTAGTTGTGTTACATTTCTTCAGTTTTTGTTCTTCAACAACTGAATCATAAAAAAAAGGAATGAAATACTTGGGAACCAACCAACTAAGCCCACATCAGAAAAAAAAAAAAAAAAAAAAAAAACTCCACCCTAAAATATTATACTTCTCCAACGACAAAGAAACGTTTTTGTTATGGAGGAGTACCTACCACACCAAGAAAGAAACTCACAGAAAAGAAAAACAACAACAGAAAGAATCACGTTCTTGCGTTCCATGATACACGATGAATCATCCACCCATCTCCATATTATGTGGATAGTTTGGGACTTCTCGACATCTCTGCTCCAGCAGGTCGTCCAACGCTGTGGAGGCGTTATTCGGGTGCTGAAAATCTTCTTGTGTTCTTCACGAAGTTTGTTTCTCACCGTGAGAGAAGAGCCTGCCTGTCTTACTATGGAGAATGCTCTCGGTGGTGGTGGTCTCTATTGAAGGGAACGCACTACACAATAACAGAAGAACTGCTGCTTTTAAAAATCGTTTCGGTGTTTTCCTCACCGCTTCTTGACAAAATATATATATATATTATTATTATTTTTTAAAAAATATGAGCCTCACACTGATTGAACCTGTGCAACGGAAACCTCCGTTGCGGCAACTTCGATGTCTTCTTGATGATGGTTATGAACGACGCTTCGCCATTTTTCTATTGCTTTGTTTCTCCTTTGTCTCTCTCTTTCTCTCTCTCTTATAGTTTTTGATGGCTCATCTACTTTTTATTTTTATTTTTATCATCTTCAGCAAGAAAATGAACCAAGCGTTTATTATTATTATTACTAGTCTTCATTGCAATACTTTACGTGACTCTATTTTCTGGGTTTTTGTGAAATCCCTTTCCTTTTGTTAGCCGTTGTTTTTATTCTCTCTTTTCATCTATAGTCTTAATATTAAATATTAAAATAGCTTAGGCGTGTAACAAAGCTTTTACAACTAAAGAATATTATTATATTATGTATTCTCTATTGTCTTCTCACTGCTTTTTTTTTTTTAGTTTAGCATTGACCCTCGTCACACAAAAAATATCTCGTTTTTTTTGTTTGGTCGGGTAGATCGTTGCGTTGATTACTGTTTCATACCGTTTTTGTGTTGTTGCGAGAGTTCCGTGAGCCGTCGTCGTATTCCTTCATGTCGAAACCAAAACTGAAATCTTTCGTTTTTCTTTTATTCCCCTTCTTCTTCTTCTTCTTTTTTTTTTTTTCGCGCGATAAACTCGCCAAATAACCAGCAGAGTTTATGAAGACAGTGAACGGGGATTATCCTTATATCAATGAATGTATGTGATGAATAAGGAATCGAAACAGAAGGTGGTCAGGGATCATTGATTTCACTTGGATCAAAACATCAAATAATAGAGGTATTGATATTCATATTTCCATTATTATTATTATTATTATTATTATTTTTGGTTTCATTGCGGTTAACCGTTGGTTCATAATAATTCTTTTTTTTTTTTGTTTTTTGCAAGCACAAACACATCGTTTATTATCTTTATTTTTATAATTTTTTATTTACTTCTATTTTGCACGATCTTGTTGTTGTTGTTGTTTGTTCTTCTCTCTTGTCGCTAAGACTGTCAATTGAATTGCTATTTTATACACACAAAACAAAACAAGTGCGGAAGACACCACCAACACCTGAAGATACCTGAACACTAACTGAAACAAGAGGAGCAAAAGGAATAATAATTATTCGTCTCATTAGTATAAAAAGAGAGAGCATCACCCATCCCCCCCCTTCCAGCAATGCAAATAATTAATGAGTCTTAATGAGTCTCCATTAGTTACGTCTTTCTGCTACTGTCCCTGATCCGTCACCGTCCCAACATGTGACACCGTCGAGTCCAACAGAAGAAACACTCCCCGGGAAAAGAGACGGCGTAGTGCTTGTCCAACCGGCATACGATTGAAGGCAGTGGACGCCTGCTCGGTGCGGCTTCGACAGCAGAACCCCCTCCACCTAAGTAAAAGCTTGCACAAGCCTCACACCCAAACATTTAACATGAGAACCTCGCGTCATCCTCCTCCTCCTGTACCGGGGTGTTGTCAGCAAGCTTGACTAGCGAGATCGGTGGATCTGCTCTTCTTCAGCAGTGGTGGAGTGCCGTATGCGTCTGCGGCGGCGCTATATCACCACCACGAACAACGTCTGTTCATCATTGAAAACCCGCGCGTCTACGTCAGTGCCTAGTGGTGCGTCTCCGACCGGAAGTACCGTAGTCCTGCAGAGTCTGGGGATGGTGAGCCGCACACGTGCAATGAAGAATCCCAACATCAACGCCGACCACCACCAGAGCGCCGCGTTAGGCGTTACGAGCCATAAAATGGAGGTACCCCCCGTGTGAGAATCGTTGGCCCTGCCCTTTAGTTTCTTCTCTCAGCGTCCGTCTCCTCCACCATTCGGATGATCCTTTGATCTCTTTTTAAGTGTCTTACGAAGAGAGGAAAGGTAGGATTCACTTTTGTTTCCGACCCCTCCCCGACAAAAAATAATATAATAAATAACATAAATAGGAAGAAATGAGCAGCATCATTGCTCTTCTTGACTGTTGGGTCGTATCGTGTTTTCAATCTATTCTCTCCTTTTACTCTTTCTTTCGCTTTTTATTCTATATTTATATCGATAGGAACAGTTTTTCACTGAGAGAAACGGAGAAAAAAAGAATTCAATCATTGAAATTTATATATTTCTAGAGTGTCAAAGCGCTCTATTTTTTAAATTATTTTTTCACGATTTTGGTTGTATTTCAGGTCGATCTTTAGCATTTATCCCATTGAGGTTTGATACATTGGTGCATATATTCTTGTGATAGCTCTTCTTTTTTTTTTTTTCTTTTCCCGGTCTGTGTGAGTCGTTCTTCTTCAATGGCACCACCCGAGTTAGCGAAGCCTAAGAAGAGCGCTGCTTCAGCGCCACGCGCGAAGGCGTCGAGCAAGAAATCCGCTGCCAAGAAGACCACCAAGACAGCAAAGAAGATCCAGACGGCGGAGCCGAGCTCGACCCCGAAGAAATTAATCGATACGCTGCACCCAGAGACGACCACGACGACACCGACGACACTCCCAGAGGTACCGGAGCCAGAGCAGATGATTCCTTCCGAGATGGGGAGTGCGCTCCAGCGCTCCACCACAGCGAAGCGCATGACCAATCGTCAAAAGTGTTTGGTGCTCGGCGGCCGTAACATGAGCTCGAAAGCCCGACATCTGCTGCTGGATCTCCGTGGGCTGATGCCGCACAGCAAGGAGCACAGCAAGCTTGGTGGCGCAGCGCAGCATCACCAGCTCGGTGACGACATTACGGAGCTGTGTGCGCTGCACCAGTGCAACGCCTTTCTCTACATGGACCCGCACCGCAGCGATGTGAGCTACATATGGCTCGGCCAGACGCCCGATGGGCCGAGTGTGAAACTGCAGGTCACAAATATTCACACGGCAGATGAGATACGAATGGCCGGCAACTGCCTGAAGTACTCCCGACCGCTGCTGCACTTTGACCGGAGCTTCGAGACGCTGCCGCACCTTCGCGTTGTGAAGTCGCTCCTGCACATGTCCTTTAACACCCCGCGCTACCACCCGAAATCAAAGCCGTTCATTGACCGCATTATGAGCTTCTTCTGGCTCGACGATCACATTTGGGTGCGCAACTACCAAATTGTGTACCCGAGCACCACCAACCTCCACCTGAAGACAACGTCGGCGCGCGCGAAGAGCGCGTCCACGTCCAGCAGCAACGACGGGGGGGTGGGCCTGTCGGCCGAGACGCTTCCCGCGTTGGGCTTCACGGGCGAGAAGGGGGCGCCGTCCCTGCTGGAGATTGGCCCGCGCTTCACGCTGGAGCCGGTGATGATCCTCAACGGGGTCTGCAAGGGCAACGTGCTGTGGAAGTCCCAGGTGGCGAGGGCCCCGACAGAACAGCGCCGCGATCGTAAACGTCGCCGGGTGGACAAGCTGGAGGCGAATGAGAGAATTACCGCTCGTAGCGAAACCCACCGAGCGCTGCATCCCGCACCGCAGGCAGACCCGTTAGACATGGTGTTCCAGTGAAGGGAAAACCGGTAACGGAAAGAGCATCAGCTTTATTTTTAATAATATAAAAAAAAATGAGAAGAGGAGAGGTTTCAGCTGAAATGCCTGGGAAAGATGTGTGTTTGTGTGTGTTTATGTGTGTCGACTGCGACAAGAAATAAATTAAAATATAACCGTAATGAGAGAGTTTCATTCTCGACCACCTCCACATCACGGGTATCTACCCCCCCTCTCTCTTCTCATTGGTAACAGAATTTTTAATCGAAGCGTGACAACAAACCTAATTTACTTTATTCGAATAATCGAGAGCTTTAACAACAACAGCAGAGTGAGAGGAGAACTTTCTTACGATACGAAATACCTCAAAAGTGTGTGAGAAGAGAAAGTTTCACTTCCAATCCCTCCAAAAAACAGCAACCAACCAACAGACAAACATCAGCTGAAAAAGAATTCTTAATGAAATTTCCGTTGAATCAGTAGCTTCACTGCCTCTCTTCCTCTCTTCCTCTCTTCCTCTGTTTCTTTTTTTCTTTTCTGTTATTCAATTTTTAGTGACCGCCAAGCAGCGGACGTCAAGGATAAAAAAAAAAAAAAGACCGAGAGGCTCAGAGGGCCCCATATCGCAAACTATCTGTCCGAGGAACAACATGCAGCTGGTAAGTCACTATTTACAGCGGCCGAACAAGGCGCGTCTCAAGTCCGAGAAGAACATCATCCCCTTTTTCGACCTATGCTTCGCCATCCAGGCCGTCTGCATGATCGTGCACATTGTCCGAGTCGTTGAAGCGTGCAAACAGACGGTCAAGCGGAACATTATCATTGGGGGACCCCTGGAGCTGCAGGACTATCTCGTGTACAAACTAGGCAGTTGCCAGTACAGCACCACGCGAAACATGTACGCCTTCAAGGAGGTACCGCTCACGATTACGGCGTCGGACGTATTGCCCATTCTCGCGGATTTGGCGCTCGAAATGCGCCTCGCCATCTTTGTGGGCTCCGTCACGGCAGTCGTCGGGCTTGTAAACCGGGGCTTCGTCGAGTCCAACGTCTTCGCTGTGGTGACGGTTCGGAACTTTGTGCTCTGGAAAGATGTGTTCTCCGCGTTGGAAGTGCTGCTACTCGCGTACATGATTGAGATCGCCGTCGCTGCGGAATCCCCACGGCAGTTGCTGAAATCGTATTTTGAAGCGTGTGGGGTGGAGCGGGCTGTGACGCTCCCGTTTGTGGACGTCATCGTGCTCTACGTCTTCGCGGCCGCGGGCTACCTGACCTTTGTCGTGAGTGGTGTCCTCTACTTCTACCACACGCTACCCAAATATGGGGTGCTCAACGCGGAGGAGATCGAACAGTACAAGGCGCGTCTCCGCCACTCGAAAGAAGTGAAGTACGAGGCCAAGCGGCAGATGGAGGCGACAAAGGAAGCGCACGCGCGGTTGCAGTTGGCGCGACTAGAAGCGAACGCCATGGGGGAGAACGGGTTGCGGAGACGAAAGAACGACGACGAGGTACTCCTGTAGAAATACAAGTGGAGAACAAGAGAGAGAGAGAGAGAGAGCGAGATGGGCTACGCATCGCTCACCGACAACTTTTTTCTTTCCGTCTCGTCTTTTTTTTTTTTTTTTTTTTTTGGTTCGCTTGAAAGAACAACCACAACAACACAACAACAACAACAACAGCATAGCAAAGACAGAAATAGAAATGATAAAGATGGTGGATGTGGCACCGATGGGATGTGCGCTGCTCAAAGGTCTTTCATGAATATAGTTATTCTTCTTCTTTTTTTTTTTTTTTTTTTTTTTTTT
>JASAOA010001365.1:0-14953 GCA_030849815.1 Vickermania spadyakhi | reverse complement strand
ATAGGTAGTGCAGGTGTTTCTTGTTTTTTTTTGTGATGTTTACTTAGTTTATATGTATGTGTATTATTGGCGGAAATTGCTTGGAGATTTTCGGTATATTTGCGTGGTTTTGTGATAGTTTGCGGGAGGTTATGCTTCCGTAAGGGTTTGTTTTATGACTTGCATTTTGTTGAGTAGTTTGGTAAGCACGTGTAGTGGCTTGTTGTGATGGCGGGGTTTCCTAATTTTTAATTGGGGTTGTTGTAGTGGTATAGTATAATTTATTGAATTGCATGAGAATTGGATGGTTTACACTTTGGTTAGAAGTTCTTATGTGGGGTATTTGTACGTGTTGTTTTCGTTTAAGTAGTTCCTTATGGGATTGTAAGTGGTGGGTTAAAGTTATGTAGTCGGCTACTTTAAGTTGATAATTGCTGCAGAAGGTTGCGATTTGTCGGTTTATTTGGGCTTGTTTAGGGTATTGGTTTTTTTAGCCTTGGGATTTTGTGTATTATATGTTATGTTGCTTGCATGGAGTGAGTTGCATTTCGTTCGTTTCGTTTGTTGGCTAGTTGTGAATCGTTGTGTATTATCCCATAGTAGTGTTGTTTTATTTTGTGTTTGTTATTATTATGGGTTTGGAGATTGGTGGTTATAGTATTCTTTATTAAGTGTTGGGATGCAGGGTGTTGTACTTTTATGTAGTTTTAAATTGTTGTATAGGTTGTGTTTTGCTTGTTGCTTTTGTTAATTTAGATTGTGGGATGTGGGTTTAGTTTTTATGTTTTATTTCGTTGTACTGTTGCAGTTTTCTATTTCAGTTTGCTTGCACTCGGTTAACTTTTGGCTTTTTAAAATGGTTTGTGGGTGGGTGTAGTTTGGTTTTTAGATACTGCATGGTTTAGATGGGTGTGCAAGTCTGGGTTTTTTGATTCGCATACTAAATATTAAATTCATAAATTGTATGTATAGGTTTGATTAAGTATAGGCTTTGGGGTTTTATGTATGATATTGTTTTGCAGATTTGCTGTTGCTATGGGCATATAGTTTGTGTAGATTTGTTATTCGCGAGGTTTGATCTTTAGCTGGAGTGTGACCTGTATTGACAGTGCTTGCGAATGAGTTAGTTTTTCGTTGTAGTTGTGCAAGTTTAGTTGAGCCACGTGTTTTCTTTGCGTTTGGTTTTGCTTTGTGTTTAGCTTGTAGTATGTTGTACATACTGGTAAGGGTTTTCACTTACTTTGGATTTTGTAATTGCTAGGATGTTACACATAGGTTTTGTGGGCTGTGGGTGTGCATGATTGTGTTTGCCTAGATGTCGGCATGAATTGTAGTTTTACGTTGGGTTACCTTTGTTGTTTTGTAGCTTGCAGTTGATAAGTTTGCAAGTTTTTTCGTTACTTTTAATTATAGGTTTCTAATTATTTGTATCCTGGGTATTTTGTTACTTCCTTTTGTTTTGATTGTAGTTTATTTACATAATACATACATTGTCTATAGGTGTAGTTTGCAGGTAGGGTGCTACTTTGCATACTTTTGTTTGGTTTATTTAATGTTCCGCTTTGCGAGTTTGTACTTACATAGCTGGATTTGTTTCGGTGGGACTTTGTTGTAGATTTAATTGTGAGAGGGTTTTCCTTGTACTTTTTGAAGTTTGCAGATTTCTAGTTTGCTGAATTGTTTTGTTTCGTGGGTGTTTGTTGACTTACTTGTAGGCTTAGTTATGGTGTTACTTTGCAAATTGGTTTAACGTACATTGTTACACTTTGTTTAATCGTTTGTGTAGTGCTGTATGTGTTGGCTATTTAGGTATGTGTTTCTTTGTTGTGTTTGTAGTTGTGTTTTGTTCTTTCTTTGTTTGTTTGCTAGGATTGTTTTTCTGTTTCGGGATATTTATTAATATTTAAACAGGTGTATATTTGATTTAGTCGTTTCGTGGGTAGGTGTGATTGGTGATTGCGTGCAGGGATGATTACAATTTTGGTTGCTAACTTTGGGGTGCAGCGTCCAGCTTGGGTTTTTTCTTATTGCATTATAGTTTGTGTTGCTTATTGTTTGGGTTTGTTTGGGTTATTAGTTTTGGTTTGGGAAAGGATTTATCTTTTATATTTTGTTTCCGCATGGGTTTTAATTTTGGGTGTTAGAACCAGCTGCGAGATTTGTGATGGTTGGTGGTTTGCTATAATATTGTGATTAGGTTGTGTTGATGTGAACGTCCGGGTTTTTGATATGTTGGTGTGATCGTCATTTCCGATGTTACATTGGTTGGGCGTGTCTTTGCAAGTCAGGGGAGGGTGCAAACTACGAGATTTGTAGCCTCTGGAGGGTTGATATAATATAGTACTTGTAGGTTGGAGGTTTGTAGCGAGTATAGTCGGGTTTTTGGTATTTTTGGGGTTTGGACCTTCATTTCCGTGGTTATTTTGGATGGGTACGGCTTGGAAGTGTGGCATTAGGTGTAAACTTCGGGATTTACAGTGCTGGGGTTTGGTATAATATAACATTGCGTGTATGTTGGGTAAAGCTTAGCTTCTAGGTGGGTTGTGTTGGACTAGTTGGGTTGTAAGGTTGCGCATGGGTTTCATGTTTGGATGCCGTATGTGAGGTGGATTACACCAACTGTGTATTATAGGTTGTTGGGTAATGTGTCTTTGTAAGTTAGTTCTAGTGTCTATACTTGACGAGTTTGCGTACATTTGTATGTAATTTATATCTTTGTATGTTGTCGGCTAGTTGAGGTTTGCTTGGGCCGTATACTGTTAGGTTGCATTGTGGTTTGAATATTGTGTTTTTGTGGGGTAGGTTTGGAGTTGGTATTACTATTTTAGTGTTTAGGTACTTTGTATGTGCTGAGGGTGTGGGTATTAGGGGCACCTTTGTTTTCCTGCTGGGATTACGGTTTGTAGTGCTGTTGCGTGATTTGTAAACTGTAATTTAGATTTGTTGGGTGTATTATTTATTGTTTAGATTTTTAGGTTCCGGTGTGACAACTAGTTTTTGCTGTTGCTGCTGTATAGGTTTAAGATGTTAGGGGTTCTATACCTACATAGTTATCTACACAAATAAGTAGTGTTTTTGTTCTAGGTTTGTTGGATTGTTCAGGTAGCGTTCAACTTGTGTGTGGATTTGGATGTAGATTCGTACTTATAGATGGGTTTCATTGTTTTTAAGTTGTTTTGTAGATTCAGTTATGTAGTGGTTGATATTGGTGGGTTTTAGATTTGTACACGTTGTTGAGGTGTTTTGGTTTGTGGATTTGGGTTGCTATATAGTAGATACGGTTCTACATGATTACGTACAGAGATGTTCGCAGTTTGTTTTACCATTTTGTATGTTGTGGTTTGGGTTTGGTTTTGGGAATCGTTATAATACTTGCTTGCTTCCTTGTTTCCGTAGGTTTGGGGTGTGTGTTAGGGGAGGCTCGTATTTACTTTTGTTAAGATTACTTTGAGGTTATTTAAGTTCGTTGTTGCTGTTATGGGTATAGGTTGTCTTGGCTCGGGGTGGTGTGGTTATAGTACACATCGCATAATAAGTTGGTTTGTAGTTTCTGGTGGGGAGGTTGGATGCTAATGTAGGGTAGACTTTAACTTGATAATATGTAGTATGTTGTGCAGGTATAGTGTTGCCGATTAATTGAAGTTGGGTAAGTTGCATATTACCCCGGGTAGTTCATGTATTTAAAGTTTGTTGTAGAGTGTTATACTTAGTGTGTAATGTTTATAGTAATAAATAATTTTGCTGTTTTGGGTTACTTTATTATTTGGGTTTGGGACCCTTTTATTATGATTAGGTATTCGTAGGTTAGGGGTGGATTTATTTATTGTGGGTTTTGTAATTTACGTTATTTTGCAGGGATTCTGGATTATTGCGTGTAGCTTTCATTTGTTTGGTTTAAGTTTATGGATTTTGACTGAGTTGTTATAATTTGGTTATACGTATAGTAGATTTAATGGTTTTGGGTTTAATATTTGAATATTTGATTTGCGAATACGTTGTTTGGTTTGTTTAATGATTTAAATATATAGATTTAAGGTAGCGTGTTTGTTGGTACTTAGATTTTATTACCTTTTGCTTTGATTTACGCGATATGTAAGGTTGCTCAGATTGCGTGAGTTGTGTAGGGTGTGAGCTTTGATTTATTTATGTTAAAATGTGCTTGTAATAATGATATGTTTATCTTTGATGTTGTGATATTACTTTGATGTATAATTGGATTTTGCAGTTTATTTATTAGTAGCTTGAGTTTTTATGTGTGTATTGTGTAGTTTGTGTGTTATACACTTGTTTATTACACTGTTTGTGTGGTTTCTTTAGGCTTTGTTTTTCCTTTAGGGTTTCGTAGGTATTGTGTAATTTATAGTTTGTAGGGTTTGTTTTAGTGTAATTGTTCGGGTTTTAGAATTTATTATGTTTTGTGATTTTTGTTTGGTGTGTAAGTTGTCCTGTTGTAGGTTTGTTTGTTTTGCTTATTTGTTACTTGCGGGCTTTACATTGTTTGTTTGGGCACACAGTTTAGCTTTCGGAGGTTTTGATACTGATTTATCTTTTGGTATTTTAAGGAGTCTTGTGCTTTTGTTTTTGGGTTTAGGGTTTTGTGTTTTAGTATGTGTTTGCATTGTGCATATTGGCTTGGATTATGTTGGTTTTACGGTTTGGGTTTATTGTTTGTATAGTTCTACAAGTTAGATGTTAGAATTATTTCTTTTAAGTTATCTGGTCGGATTCTTTTATTTAGGTTGTGTTTAGAATTGTGATGTTTTCGCTTCGGTTTTTGGGTGTGGGTTTATGGTTGGGACTATTGTTTGGTAGAAGACGGGTTAGTTGCTTTATATTACACGACTTGATATTAAAATTTATGTTGCTTATGGAGGGGTAATAGAATCTTGTTGTACTTTGTTGTATTGGTTGTTTCCATGAGGTTTGTTGGGTTGTCGACTTAGCTTATTTTCGAAATTCTTTATAAAGTGTTGGTTTTGGGTCTTATAGATTCTTTGTTTCTTGATAGTATGTTATTATCTATATTGGATCAGGGGTTTGTGACATTTTGGGTTGCTTGGTTTGCAACTTTCTTTAAAGGCTTTATTTTATGTGTAGTTGGTTTTGTTTAGGTTTTGGTGTTTATTTGCAATTTTATGAGGCTGTTGTAATTGTTAGGTTATGTATGGGTTGTTTGCTTATGTTATAGTAATTAATATAAGTTTGAAGTATATGCGTTTTTGGCAGGGTTTATTTCGTGGGTTTCAACCCTGAGTGTGAGGTTCCGTGTTAGCAGTGGTTTGGTTTATAGATGATTGCATGGGGTTGGTTACGTGTTTTTGGGGTGTTACGTGAAAAGTGGGTCTTATAGCATTTTGCTAGTGTAATGTTGATAGTTGATTTACTTCTTTACGTGTGGGTGAGTTTGGGTTTTATGTTATTGGATTTGGGTATGTTGTTGCTTGTTTGTTTTATTGTGTTTGTTGGGCGCGTACTTGCTTTCTTTAATTTTACTGATTTACGCTGCGTTAGGGTTAACTTTGATTGAATAATTAGATAGTTTGTTATGTTTGCTTGAATTTCGTTTAGTATAATTTATTGATTGTAATATTATTTCGTTTCTTTTTGGTGTGCGTATTATTACTTTAGTGTATAAATATGTGTGTGATATGTAGGTGTTTTAGTGTCGCGTGTAGTTTTGCTTGTATGATGTTGTAGTTGGAGGTGTTTAGGTTGAGCAGTTATTGGTTTGTATGGTAGGTTGTGGTATTAAGCTTTAAGTTTGGTTTTAGTGGCTGGTTTGTTTAGGCTTTGGGTTAATGATTGTTTGTAGACTTGTTTGTTAGTGTTTGAGGTTTACTTGAAGCCTACGCACGTTGGGTTTTACTTGAGGTTAGGGTTTGTGTTTTTGATGTTTATGGTTTGCGAAGTTTTAGAGTTTTGGATTTTGTGTGATTTTATAGTTTAGGGTAGTTTTCTAGCTTGGCTGAATTGCTGGATTTGGTGCCGAATCTTCCCAAACTGCGGGTTTCCCGAGTGGTGGAGGGTTGATATAATATACAGGGATTGTAGATTTGGGGGTATTTTCGGTTTTGGGGAAGTTTCCAGGGCTGGGTTTAAAGACTTTCGAGTACTAGTTATATAGTGGTAATATTGAACATTTTGTGTGTATATGCTGATATTTAGGACTTGTGATCACTACTTATTTTAGTTGCGGGTTTCCTGTTGCGGAGATTTTGCGTTTCGGGGTTGGATTTTTAGAGGTTTGGTGATGTGTAAAGCACAGTTAAACTTCGAATTTTCTGTTGTTGAGTTACTGATGTAGTATGTCAAAAGACATATCTGTATGCGTCAATTTCTAGGAGGGGTTTTCGTTTTACAGTTTGTTAGGGATTAGTACCTTAAAATTGTGGGCTTCTCCGCGGATATTTTGTAGGGGTAGGTAAGTTGGTTAGGTCATGGTTTGAGTGCTTTCTTTTGGAGTGCTTTTTGGGTTGTTATGATTTTAGTTTTAGTTTTTGAATTCGTTGTAAGGTGTGTTGTTATTTGTAGATGCGTTACATTCCTTCTTATAGATTGGGAGTTTCGAGATTTTGCTGTCAACAATATTTGATAAGTTGGGCTTGTATACTGATAGAATTGTGGTTTGTGTTGTTATTTTGGGTTTGGGTAATTGTGTGTTCCTTATAAATTAGGTTTGGTGTATAGCTTTATGTGAGTTTTTACTTAATTTGTATTTTGTGGGGTGTGTTTTAACGTATTTACAGATATCGTTTTACGGCAGGTAATTTGCGTTGCTGGTTTACACATAAGTTTAGATGTATTTTATGGTTTACTTTACATTGGTATGCTGCATGCTACGTTATTTATGTGATGTTTTGTTGATTTTCCATTACTTGCAGGGGTATGCTATTTATTTTGTCTGTTTTATGTTGACTGAGTAATTGCGTTTTATGATGTTTGTTTTGGGTTGTTATAGTACATATGTGTTGGAATAGGTTTGTAGTTGTTTTGTTTTGGTTGGGTTTTGGAGATTTGATGGTGTGGTAGTTTGTTTTAGGTTTTGTGAATATTTTGATGTCTAGGTGGTTTTGGTTTAATAGCATATTTATGACTGACGTTGTGTTGTAAGATTGCGCCTTTATGTTTTCGGATTTGGAGTTTTAGGTTGTGGGTGATAGTTGCTGGTTATGATTGGTTGTTTGCCGGGAGTTTAGATGTTTGTAGGGGTTGTATTATTTGGGTTTGGGTTGGGTTAGATTATTGATTTTGTTGCGGCACACGGGTTTTTGTTTGTGTTGTGGATTTGCTGTAGTTTTTGCTTGGGGTTGGACTCGCTGTTTGCTATTTATTTTAATTGGTTGGAATTTGTTTCCGGGCTTGCTTTGTGTTGGTGTTGATGATATATTTTGTTGTGTGGGTTTTGTGTACGTGTAATTGTTTAGGGTTGTAATTTGGTTTGATATTTGGTTGTATTGTTTAGGGTTGGGTTTCGAAGTTGCTTTTGCTGATTTAGTTTATTTGCTAGAGTTTGTATTTTGCGTAGTTTGGTTTGTGTTTTAATTGTGTGAGTTGGTGGTATCGCATTTAGTGTTCGGTACTCGCATATTGTTTTCGTTTTGTACGTTTGGGTAGTAGTGGCTTGTTTTAGTGCTGTTATTTTAGTTTAGGGTCTCTAATTTACGTGTAGTTCGGTTTGCTTTGGTTGTTGAGTAGTGTAGTTTACAGGCTGTGCAGGTTGGGTTTCGTTTGGTTTACATGTTATAGTGTTGTATTTTAATTATGTACTCGTTCTTCGTTGAGTTGGGTACATGGGATAGTATTTGTTTGGCTAGAGTTTTACTTTGTGTTTGTGTTTGATTTGTTTAGGTTGTTCTGATTTGTTAGTATACATACATTGTACTGCATGAGGTTTACTCTGCATTTTGTTTTTGTGATTTCTTGGTTATAAGATTTCGGTTATTAATGGCATTCGGATTTATTGGCTCCTGAGTTTTATAATTTAACATTCTGAGAACGTGTAGTTTCTCATGGTTTTTGCTTGTGTTTTGTGTTTACTTTATGGGTTTGTATTGTTGAATTAGTCTACCAGGTAAATGTTGTTAAAGTGTTCCTTAGGTTTTGTTATAGTGCTTATTTTGTTATTAGGTACGTGCGAAGGGGGTGTTTTTGTTTTAAGATATATTCTGTTAGGTTGGGATTTTGAGGCTTTTAATAAGGTTCTTGTTTTAGAGGTTATTTTTATTTACTTTGTTGTTGGATTTTGATATTAGTATGTATAATTAGTGTGATATGTTCGTGGATTTATAGGTGAACAGTAGTTTCGGTTAGACTGTCTTAGTTGCTCCGGACTTTGGGTTTCGATGCATCAACATCCGATTGGTTTTGTTGTTTGTTTAAGTTCTATATTTTTGTTTATAGCGTTATAGTGTACTTTTAAATTTGTAGCGTGATAGTTAATTTGTTAAGTTTGTCGTATACTGCTTGGGGTTTTTAAGATGTGTAGTTAGGGTTGTTGCTTTAGGTTATGGGTTAGTGTGCTGCTTTTATGTGTTTTGTCTTATCAGATATAGCGTGTTGCGATTGATTGTTTTCTTGTGTAGTTTTAGTTGTATGCACAGCGTGTTGTTTTAGTTTAGGAGTTTATTACAGGACGTAGGTTTTGTTTCATTGTTTTGTTGTGGTTTTGGTGTTTCGCTTACACCAATTACAATGCGTGTAACGTTGTTTGTTTTAGGTTAATTTTGCACAGGTTTGTTTCGCCGCCAATGGTGTTCCGGCGTAGGTAAGATGCGTTACGGATTTAGAAGTTAGAATTTGCGTGTTCTTTCGTTGTTTTGTTTATGGGATATCTGTACACGATTTTTGTTTTCGTGGGTTATTTCAGTGTTTACTTGTGGATTGTTGGTTTTTGATGGTTGTTTTGTGCTGTAGTTTTGTACGATATTATTGATGTGTACTTGGTTTGGGTTTAAATTACATAGAGTTAGTTATAAGCTGTTAATTTTAATGCGTTATTTTGCTTAAGTTTTATTTCGTTTAAATGATGTTAATTTGTATCAATTTGTAATAATACCCGTTCATAGGTAGGTGTGAGCTATTACTTTGTGTTTTGTTATGATAGTGGTGCGTGTTTTGGTTTGAGCAGGTAGGTTGGGAGATTGTGTAGTTTATTCCTATTTGTGAGTATTAGTTTTGTGTGATAACAAGTTTGATACATAAAGTTTAGGTTGGTTAAATTGAGATGGTTTTTTGTTTAGGTATTTGTTGGTTTGTGTGGTTGTACATTTGAATGTAGTTTAGTTTTCTGGGTGTATTCTGCTTTAGTTTTATTGTAGGAGACTTCATTGTTTCGGAGTTGTTAATGTTGGGGTGCTTACACTACTTTTATTGCAGTTGATGTTTAGTGTTTTAAGCTTCTGTGTGGAGTTTGTTATGTATTTGTTTTGTTTTCGTAGATTCAATTTACAGTGTTTACGCATTATTTGTAACCCGTCGTATATCATTTATTTTACGTTCATAATTGTATTGTAATAGTGACATTCATTAGTTTATTAGTGGGTATTACTTTGACTATATTTATTTAGCTGGTGAGTGAGTTGTTCGGTGGTTTAAGGGAATGTTTGGGTTTACCTTTATATGTTTGCTTAAAGCGGTCGGGGAGTTTTCTTTATTTTTGTTTGCGATTCTGGGATTTCTCCTACGCTAACATGCTTTTAATCACTATTGTTGTTCCCTTGTGTTTCGGGGTTGTTTTGTTTTGCTATGTTTGCAATGATGGGTTGGTTATGTTTGTGGGTGATTAAAGGCTTGTGCCTGCTAGCTTAAAGGTCCTGGTTTGCTTGCATAGGATGGTTACTGTAGGGTTTTATATCTTGTGTATTTCAGTAAACTGCGGGATTTTAGTGTGGTTAAGGGTTGATATAATATAATATAATGCGGATTTACGTGGTTTTTTGAGGTTTTGCTGTGGTTTTGTTATTTTAGCTTCTGGATTTAGCAAGATTTGTGTTGGGATTGGTTTAGTTTCAATTGCGTGTATTTGCTGATTTTAGGTTTTTGAGAGGGTTTAAAATATGCAATATACTACCTTCAAATTTATGACTGTTGAGACCTGTTGTAAAATAGTATTTAGCGTTGTAGGTGTAGTAGTGAGGCAATAGCTGGCTTTTAAATGTGTGTGGTGTAGGTGTTATAGTTTATCGGTTTGTCTTATGTATAGTTTGGTATAAGAAGTTTGTTTTGGACTTTGTAAGCTTGTGCCTTGACATGGATTATTTGGTTTTGTTGACCATGTTGCGAGTTTATGTTTGGCTTATAGATTGCAGATGTTTAATTTATGCGTTACGGGGACACACGTGTGGTTAGGTATTATCTTTAGGTTTACTTATTTGTGTCTTAGTTCCAACATTTGTTTTTTAATACTTTTACGTTTCCTGTATATAGCAACGAATCTTGTTAGTATAGTTGTTTATTTTGGCACAAATTGGTTTTGCTTGTACGTTTTGCTTTTCGAAGTTACAGATGCGATGGTTTTAGCGTTATTAGATTATTTATAGATTTATAGGTTTGTTGTTTCCGAGTATTTGTACCTAGGCATTCAATTGTGGGTTTTGAGGGGTTGCATTCTTGGTTGCAACTCGTTTGCACGCTTGTTTGTTTATTGTTAGCGCAATTTAATTTTGCCTGCAGGTGGACTTTACACCTTGTGTGCGGTTTTGTTTTGTATTAGTGTTAAGTGTTTTATTGTAATGGTTTCTTACAGGTTGGTATTTGCTTTTAGTTTATTTGTTTCGATATGCTTTTGGTTTTGGATTTAGGGTTTGGGAGTATTGTGCTTTAGGGTTGCTTTTCGGAGGGTTTTGGTTTTTATATTGCATAGTGTTTTGTTATATATTAAGTTTGCATAAGATTGCCAATTTTGGGATTTCCTTTTACAGATTATGTGATTGGTTTGTTATGTTTTGTTTTGGGTATGTAGTTTGTTTGTGTTGTTTGTGGGGATCTTTACTTTACTTTTACGATTGGTTTTTAAAAAAGGCTGGCTTGCATATTTACTTTCGGGTTTTACGTGTGCGACATTGTAGTTGTAGGCTGTATTGTGGTTAGTGCTTCGGACAGGTTTACTTGTTTAGATATTGTTTGCGAGATAATGGTAGTTTAGTGTGTTTTTTGCTAGCTACTTTTGGATGTGTTTACTGTTGATGGTTTGAGGATGTGATGGGTTGGTATTATGTTGTTTTGGGAGTATATAGCTTTTAAGTTAAGTGTGGTATTTAGGTTAATAAGTACTGTCCTTGGGTTTGTTTTGTTTGTTTCATTTTATATATAGGACATGCACAGCTACGGATTTAGTTGTATGTTAGGTTGAGCGGTTTCAAGTTTTGTTAGTTAAACAGTTGGACACCTGTGTTAGTTTGGGTTGTGATGTATGTTTACATGTAGGTTCTTAATGTCGGGTAGGTTTGGCTTTGTGTTGGGCTTTTACTTTTGTGTAGGGTTGGTTTGTTTTGTTATACATTGTAGTGCATATAGGTTTTGGAGATTGTGTGTTGCCCAAAGCTTTTTGTTTATCTTCTTTTGTTATTGCATTTATATATTAGGATTTTAGGTTTGGGTTGTTGCGAGTATGCAGGTTTGTTTTCTTTATTGTGGGTTGGAAATTAGGTGTAACTTGACGTTTTAGGGTTTAATGGTTTGTGTGTTTTGTTGTGCAATTTGTGTAGGTTTGCGTGCTTAATGCACGTGCTGAACTGGTTATTATTCTAGCATGCATTAGGAATTATGTTGTTTGCTGTTATTGGTGTTTGCGATTGATGGGTGTTTGTATAAAGGTACATGTTTGGTAGTTTATTTTATTATTTGTTTTATTTGGTTGTTTATTGTAGGTTATGGGACGCATAGTGTTGTTGTTTAGGGTTAAAGATTCGTTATTTGCTGTTGATTTATGTACTTGCTGTACGGGTTTCTATTTGATGTTCAAATTACGTTTGATTTTGGTTTATTTATTTGATGGTGTATATACACGTTACATTTAGTTTGTTATTTAAGTTGGCGTTTACGGACTGTAGATTTGTTGTAAGTTGTGATGTTATAGTTGTATTTAGAGTTTCATTTGTGACATAGGTTTGGAGATGGGTTTGCTCACGTTGTGTTATATGTGAGTTGTTTTACATGTAGTTTGTTTTTAGATGTGTAGTGTTGTAGAAGGTGTGGGATTTTAGTTTCAGCTGGGGTTTAGATTTATTTAGTTGTAGTGGTTTTGCAGTTTGTTTTGTATGCTTGTTTGCGCGCTTGATTTTGGTTTAAGTATCTGTAGTTAATTTTGGGTTTGTATTATTTAACTTTGTAATTGTTTTAGTTATTTGGGATTTACAGTGTGTGATGTAATAGTGCTATTTGCGCGTAAAATTGGTGGATTATATACTTGCTAGATTAATAGATTTCTTTTTGTTACATTTTAAGATATGTTGTAGTAGTTTGCTAGATACCGTTTGATTTTGTATTGTTTTAGGGTTTGTAGGATTTGTATTGGTGGCTTTATAGTTTTACGTTTTGCTCGAGAGGTGTTTTGTATTTGTATTTGGTTTATAGGTTTAGGGATTTGCTGTTGTAGGTGTAGTTTTGGATTTGTATTTAAGTTTTGTATTTGATTTGTTAACTTTATAAGGTTTTGTAATATGTATGTTTTTAATTGTAGTATTTGTTTGTTGTTTTACGTGGTATTCGCATTTTGTTTGCTTATAAATTTGTAATATTGTGCATGTATTCTTTGTATATTACATGTTATTACTTGTGGTTTTATTATGATGCAATGTGGGTGGATTCTACTCTGCCTGTATACTTTAATAGATGCGTATTTCATAGTTAAGTGTGTTGTTTTAGTTTTATTGGTTTGTTTAAATTGTATTTGCTAAAGTTCATTGTTTGTGTGGTATTTATAGAGTTTAGTTGCTCGCGTTGGGTTTTGTATAGATAGTAAGTAATAATTCTTACATACTTCTTTATTGTTTGTGGTATTACTTGAGTAGGTGGGTTATGATGTGTCCTGATATAAACTTGTCATATTAGATTTGTTTGCTTGCTTGTAGGTTTGTATAGTTTAGGAATCTGTGGGTGGAATTTCGAGGTTTTTGTTTTTGCTACGTTCTTTTGCGTTGGATTAAGAGCCCATTTATTGCGTTTCTGTTTGCTTGTATAATTGTATTTGTTTTAGATTTGTTTTGTATCCGTTGTAAGGTGACTAACTTGCGCTGATTTTGTTTACTCGTTTGTTTTAGTTTATTGTTTTAGTTGCCTTTCATTTCAGGTTTGCAAAGAGCGTAACTTAGATTTGTGTAGTTTTAGGAAATTGTTTTGGTAGGGTTTCGTAGTTATTTAGGGTGGTGTTTGTTTCTTTAGTTTTAGGTGTTTTTACTACTTTGATTGTTGCGCTTATTTCCGTTGTTTTCCCTGATTTGTGTTGTTTTGGGATGTCGTTTTTTTGGGTGGTTTGGGTTTTTGTGGTGCGTTTGATTGCTGGATTTACCGGAGAGGCTACTTTTGGTACATTTGGGTGGGTTTTCACTGTAAACTACGGTATTTCGAGCGTCTTGAGGGTTGATATAATATAGGTGAGTTACTTGGGTTTTAAGTAGGAATGTGATATTTACCTTTAATGACGTATTGATACTTGGAACTCAAAGGTTTGCAATTTAGTTTGGGGTGGGTTTTAAGTAAATGGGTTCCCCACAAGTTAGATTTTGGTAGTTTCGTGGGTTTTATGGGTGGACACAGCTGCTGTTTGCATACCTGGTAAGTAGGTTTTGTGACACCATGAGCGTAGGTTGTAGGATTTGAGTTTTGATAGTTTGTTAGAGAAGTCCGCTTGTAATCTCTGAGTTTTTGTTGGATTTTGACGACTGGAGTTTATATTGGTAGTTGGCATATATGTTAGGATTTGAGTGGGTTACATGTAAGTGGGTTTTATGAGCATTTAGTATGAGATGGTTAGATCGCTATGCTTTTTGTGTTGTTAGGATTTACAAAGGTTCCGGGGTTTTGCGTTTATGTTTACGTACATTATAACGTATTGTTTTCTTTTTGTTAGGTTGTTTGTTTACTTCCAAGTTTGTTAGCTTTGTATAATTGGATAAGGTGGGTTTGCCTGTAAGTAGGTTTCGTGATTTGTGTTTGTTCGATTTGCAAGATTGTGTTTACTTTTAAGTTTTGCGGCGGGTGATTGGTTGTGGTTTATAGTGTTTGTTTATAGTATTTATGCTATAGGTGTACATGTTTTAATGGTGCTTGGCACTGTACTTTGGATGTAGGTTTACGTTGACGTTAGGCTTAAAATAAAATGTTGTGATTGTAAAAGGGTTGTTCTTTCGATTTGGTTGGCATGTACGTTGATTGTGGTGAGCTTTCGGGTTGATGAGGTTTGTATATGAGGTCTTTTCTGGCTTGACTGTATGATGTGATATGTATGGGCATTATACGCATATTTGAACAATAGTTCATAGTTTTCTGCTGTCAGATTTGATTGTAGGCACGTTGTGTTGCTAATTGTTTGTTTGTGTTTTTGTCTGTGTAGGTTAATTGTGGGTGGTGAGTTTTGGTTTTATTAATTTATGTTGTATTCTGCACTTTTTGCGGAAGTTTTGCTCGTACCTTGATTGTTTGGTATGTGGGTTTTACGTTGCGATTGTAAAAGGTTTGGATACACGTGATTTTTTACGATTATACGTTAGAGTTTGTAGAGCGTATGTCGTTTTCCTTTATAATGGATACTTGTGAAATTGTAATAATGAAGTTCTTTGTTTCTTTGGTATTATTGTTATTACTTTTACTTAGTGTATTTTATAATTGTATGTTTGTACTGATGCTTGCTTTTTAGTTTGTAGTTTGGTTTGACATCTTTTGGGTGTGTATTATGATTTGTGGTTTCCTGCATTTGTAATGTGGCTGGGAGGTTTAGTTTACGAATTGGTAGTTTGGGGTATGGTGGTTGATTTAC
>JASAOA010001364.1:0-14953 GCA_030849815.1 Vickermania spadyakhi | reverse complement strand
GGTAAGTTTATCTTAGCTGGTTTTTGTTTGTTATAGTGTGTAGACTTGTTAGCTTTGGATTTGTACTATAATGTGCTTTGTATTTTACTCGATTGTTAGTGTTTGGGTTTCTTTCTGTTAGTTTTAAAGTTGTAGTATTGTATACTTCGCATGGTTGGATTTGTCGTTACTTCGAGATACGTGTATTTTGCTATAATTTGGGTGTGTTTGTGGTTTACAGGGATTTGTACGAGATTTATGATTTGCGTGGGTTGGATACTGTGTATATGTATTGCATGGTTGTGTACTGGTGCGGCTAGAGTTTGTTGTTTTAGGGATGGGTTGGTTGCTTTTGCAGACTAGTTTTATGGTTTGCAGTTATGTATGGTGCTTTTAAATACGATTATTTTATTGTGAACATTCAGAGTTGCATTGGAATTTTAGCTGATTGTAATAATATAATAGCCCCTGTAATCGTCGTTTGTGTTATTACTTTATTGTTATATGTGCATATTTGTGTGTTTACTTTGTTTCGTATTTGTTTTGGAGTAGTGGTGTGTTATAATTTGTTGGGTTTGATTTAGCGTTTGAAGCTGGGTTCTTGTTACTGTGCGTTTGCTTTTATGGATCTTCGCGTGTTGTTGTTTTGTAATGTCAGTTTTGTGTTTGTTACTGTTAGCGGTTTTGCTTTTGTAGGGCATATTTTGTGTTTCCTGAGGTTGTATTGTTTAGTAGGTTTTGGGGTTTACAGGCTACTTGGGGATTTGTGGCTTTGTGGTAGGTTTGTATATTTGCCGAAACTGCGTGTTTCGTGAGGTGTGTAGGGTTGATATAATATAGTAGGTTTTGGGTTTTTGTGGGTTTAGTGGGTTTTAGGCCTCAACAAGGCTTTAGAACTGGCATTTTATGATTTGTTGTTGTGCACAAGGCTTTTAGAGACTGGGATTAGGGTTTTTTGGGCTTGGATATTAGGTTTATAGGCTGAATCTGGATATTTAGCTTGTTTTGGTTTTGGAGGGTGATCGACGTGTGGATGCTATGGTTGTAGAATTTAGGGTCTAGAGGTTTGACAGTTGGGTTGTTTTCTGCGTGTATCGTTTGGGTTTGGTTTGGCAATTGTAGGGCTGGGAGGTGTTGGTTACCTTCCGTAGTTGGACATTTGTTTGTTATTTTTAGATTGTTAGAAGTTGGGTGTATTATAATGATTTAGCTTTGGGTTGTTAGAGTAGGTAGGTTGCTTTGAGGTTGCGGTATTTTGTTTTAATTGTTTCTTTTATGGTGTTCAAATTTGATATATACGTGTATTGGTAGGTGTTTATTTCTATTGTTGGTTAGGTGTTCTTTTCGATTGAGTTGATACATTGACAGCTAAACTACATGGGGTGTGGATTTTGCAGGTTTGCAGGTTGACAATATTGTATTTTGTTTAGTTGCGTTTAGGTTTTGGTTTAGTGCTTAGAGTGACTGAACGTTGTGAGTGGTGGGGTACATATTTGTAATTTACGTATGCTAGATATATTTGGTTTGCGAGACTGTTGTTTTGATGATTGTGATTAGAGGGTTACGAGTTAGTTACTTCGAATTTAATGATGGAGCGTGTTTCCTATGTGTTGATGAGAGTTGCGGGTTTGCTTCTAGTTTTGCGAGTGTGTTAAGTTGCGGATTTTTGCGTTTTGGGTTTTAGGAGTTGCGTATTTTGTGTTGGCTTTGGGGTTAGTAGTTGTCTATATTTTGTTGGTAGGTTCGCATTATTTTGTGGGGACTTGGGGTTTTAGTTTTATGTTTTTATAATGATGTTTTAGATAATTTGCGTGTTTAAACTTGTAATGAACTTACTAGTACGCTTTGGTTGGGGTTTTTACTTTGGATTTGATATGCTGTAATTGTTAGATTTGTAGTTTTGTTTTCGTGGGTTTGGAATGTGGTCTGTTGTGTAGCGTGTTCCCCGATTACTTTGTGGAGACGTTATTTCTTACTATAAATAATTTGTAGTTTTCGAGGTTTCTGCTTGGTATAGTATATTATATTTTGGGTTTTAATATTTTAGGTTGGTATGTTTGTTGGCTGCATACCTGGGGTATAGTGTACTTTGTATTTGGTTGATTGTTAGTTTAGGATGTTTTGGTTACGTTTGTTTTGGGTTAGGAATACTGTATACTTTCCACAGGTTTGTATTATTACTTCGAGGTTTGCATAGTTGGCTTAAACTTGGAATCTAGTACCGATTTGTGGGTGTTGTGTAGGACTTGTGGTTTTCGTTGCTTTTGTATTATGTATACGTACCTTATGTTTGTGGGGTTGTTAATATTGTTTGTTGAATGGTGATCGCTGTGGAGATATGGTTCATTGAGGTGGGCATTTTAGGTTTGTGGTTGTTTTGAATTTATTGCTTTAAATATGTTTGCATGGTACTTGGTTTGTTTTAATTTATATTGCCTGCGTTGTTGTATTATAAACGTATGTTTTATTACTGTTATTTAATGTATGTACTCGATGTAGGCTTTTAAGTTAGGTTGTGATTGGTGGGTGTTTATAAGGGGTTTGCTGGTGTTTTGCTTTGTTATATGTTTAAGGTTCTTTTGTTTTGTAATATAAGTAGGATAATATACCATGGGGGTTAGATTGGTTGTGGGTTTTGTCACTTATTTGTATACCTTGCGGGTTTACTGCGTGTGGAGGCTTGTGTTGTAGCATATTTGTGGTTTATTATTTGAATGACTTGTGTAGGGCTATATGTTTGTGGTTGGTTGCGACCGCCTTGGTTTAGTGTATGTGTACTTTCTGTTTTGGGTTTGGGTTTGTTGGTTTATTTTTGATTATTGGTAGTGTGGAGATGTGTTAGGTTGCTATGCTTTTAGTGGCTATTTTGTGTTGTATACCGGTATAGGTGTGTAACTTTGGACTTTGTGTTTAAGTTTATGTTTTCGTGTAAGCGTAGTTTTGTTATGATGTTTTGTTATTATTGTGTATAGATGCTTGTGTTGTTGTTTGAGTTGTTAGTTTAGCTTCGATTTTACGTAGTGGTTTGTATTTAAAGATATTGGTTTTAGTGTATTAGTTTGTGTAGTTAGTGTTGGAGTTCCATGTAATTGTTTTTTTATAGTGTTTATTTATAGGATTTTATTTCGTTCAGGTGCTACCGATGCGTGTGTTTAATATACTTACACATAGCGCTTATTTTGTGTATACTGAGTAGTTTTGTAATATTATAATTTTTGAAGTTGGTGGTTTTATTGTTATTACTTAGATATGTTGCATAGTTTTGATTTGGATTGGCTATAAACTTGGATTTTAGGTTTCGGGAATTGAGGATTGGTTAGTTGTTGGGTTTTTGTAGGTTGTAGTTTTTAGCCGGATTGCTAGGGTGGGCTAACTTTGCGTTTAACTGTGTATGTTAATTGAGATTTAGTGTTTATATTTGTGTAGTTGGTTCTGTAGGTTTTTTATTATGTTGTTGAGTTGTTTACTTTGTATTTATGGATAGGTTGCAAGGTTTGGTGTTTTTGGGGTAGGTTTTCTGGGGCAGTAGTTTCATAGAGTGCAGGCTTGCGTATTTGTTTAGTTAGCCCTAGAATTGTTATCGAGTGGAGTTTGCTGGGTTTTGTGGATGCTTGTGGTATTGGTTGTTTTACTAGTTTTTGCTTTTGTGGGTTTGTATACGCTAAGATTGTAGTTACTTGCAGAACGGATTTAGCAGTTGATGTTTTAGGATGTTATGGGTTTGATTAGAGTTTTTGTTTTATAATTTTAAATAGGTGTTATGCTACAGGTTTGGATTTGCTTGTGTGTAGACGCGGATGGAGTTTTCGAGATTGGTATAAAGTATGGTGGTGGTAAGTCGTCCTAATTTTTGTTTACGTTAATGTTGCGGAGGTTTCGTGGGATTAGAATTGTGATTTTAACTTCAGGTTGGGTTTACAGTGTTTAACTTTGTGTAAGGGTGTTGCTGTTGATTGTTTGATTTGTGCAGGTATTTGTAGATCCTACGTTTGTTAATTGCTTGTTACCAGTGGTTTGTATAGTGATTGTTTCTGGGTTTTTGTTGTTGGTTTGTGATAATTCCTTAAGTGTGGAGTTGTTTGTTGTGCTACTTTGTACAACATGGGTTACGCAAGGTGGAGTGGTGTGCTTAAATTTTTAGTGTTTTAAAATTATAGCTGTAGACTTTATGTTTGCTAGAGTCGTTATGGGTATTCTTTTTTATTTGTTTTGTTATTATATTGTGTATTCTGGAGTTTAGTTGTACGCCAAGTTTATTGCGCCAAGTGTAGGACTCTGTTTATGTGGACTCTTATACTAGAGGTTTACGGTTTTGTTTTGGTAGACGTTGTAGTGTTGTGGTTAAACGGTGGGTATTGTGAATTTCTGTACATGTAGGGTTTTAACCTGTTGGTTTGCTATAATAGTATGAACGTGTTGGGATTCTGGCAATACTGCTAGGCGTATTATAGGTGGTTTAGCTGCTTTGCGTTTTGGGAGTTTTTGGGTTTCTGAGGTTTAAGGTGTTGTGATTGTGATTTAGAGGTTTTGTTGGTATTTGTGCTAAACTGCAGTGTTTGTGTGCGCTGGAGGGTTGATATAATATAGATATAGTGTGTTGGTCGTGGTACTAGGCATGTATATTATAGGTAGTTTTGCCTGTTTCCTTGGGTTGGGGGCTTAGGTTTCTAGGTGTTTAGGGTGTTAAAATTAAGGTTTTAGAACTTTACTGTTTCGTGTGACAGATTGTAGTGTTCCTGCATAGTGAAGGGTTGTTATAATGTAGTAAACTCGCAGATGTGGGTATTTTAGGTATTTCGGATTATGGTTTGGAGACATTAAAATTTAAGTTTAGCTTCGGGTTTGGGATTGTGAGTGCATATGGCATTTTGAGATTTTGTTTTCTTTTTTAAGCTAGGGCGAGTTTGTAGACGTTAAATTTGTGGATGTGTAGGGCTATTAAGGTAGTCATTTTTCTTTATTTGTTTGCCTGCTATGGATTGTAATGTATATATATTGTTTTGTAGTAGCTTGGTTACGTTGGGTTCGTACAGTGGGTTTTGGTATCGGTTAATATGGGTTTGACCTTTTGACTTAGGGTAGTGGGTTTGCTAAGTAGTTTTTATTGTTGCGTTTTGTGGAGGTTTCAATTTGTTTGGGTTGAGTATCTTTGGTATGTTGAGTTGCGTTGAGTGTAGTTTACGAGTTTTGCAGTTGTTGTGTATTGTGCTGTTGTTTTGGGTTGTTGGTTTTCGTCAGGTGCTAGGTTTGTTGTTTTGTTGTTGTAGTTTGTGGTGTATGTTTGTTTTTGTTTGTATTTCCAATGTTTAGTTATTAAATAAGTTTGTTTATTTCTCGTATAAATAAGTTTAGCGCATATTGCCTTTTTACGCGGTTTGGGAGTTTGGTTTTTGCAGTTTTGTTATTATGTTGGTTATTTATGTTGGCATGGGTAGTGTGGCAGCAAGGTGTTGTCTTTACATTTGAGGGATATGCATACCTTTGAATAAATGCTTGCTGATAGGTTCGTTGTTTTTATGCAAGGATGTTTTGTTTTATATTGATGTGTTTCGGGTTACTTACGTTGGATGTTTTACACTGTGAGTATTATTTTTAATAAATACACTGTGGGTTTGTGTATGTAAGATTTGGTGTGTTTTGTTTTGCATAGATGGGTAGTGTGTTTATTTTGCTTTTAAATCTCTAGTTAGAGTTGTGCAACTCACAGACTGATATGGTACGTTTACAAGTTGTGGTTTATAGGTTTGTTGTGCGTGGATATGCCTTACTTTCTGTGTAGTTGTTATATTTGTTACTTGTTATAGGTTTGATGCTTGTGTTGGTGTTTGTTTAAGGTTTTAAGTTTCGTGTTTTGATGTATTTGTTGTACTATATTTATTGCTGTGGGTTGTTTGTTGTATTGTTGTGGTGATAGAGGTTTGTGTAGTTTCTATAATTAGGGGTTGTATATAGGTAGCGTGCGATGTAATTTGGCGGAGATTTAGGTTGCTGGATATTGCATGCATTTTATGTGGTTAATTGTATAGGAATGTTTTCGGGGCGGGTTACGTGTAAATTTAAATGTTGTTAATTGTTTAGTTTTACATTTGATTTTGATGCTGCTGGTGTTTAGGGTTGTGTAGTTGTTGGTGCATATGTTTAGGTTTCCGTAGTAGGTGACGGTTGCAGCCTTTTTGGTTTAGAGGTTGGGGTTAGTTATGCCACGTTGGTTTCCAATATTTGTTGGTGGTATTACTTTGCATCTGGTTTGTTTGATTTTAATCCATAGATTGATATTGTTAGTTCTGCATGGCAAGCTTACCTGGGTATTGTGTTTATGGTTATATAGTTGGGTTTAAAATTGTAGAGTTGTGTAGTTTGTAGATGACTTGGGTTGTGGTTTGGATTTGTGTATTTAGTTTGTGGTGTAAGTGTGTTTGGTTTTGGAATTAACATATTATATTTAGCTTGCTTTTTGCTTTGGTTTTGAGTTTTTGATTTATAGTGATTTCGTGTTTTACACTTATGGCGTATTGTTTTATTTTAGATGTTTTGTAGGTTATATGTAAGACTGTATTGTTAACTTTGGTATTGGATGTTGTTTCAGATTTACTTTGTTGCATTGTATAGGTTTGCATCTAGAGATGTTCGTGTCGGATTGTTTGGTTAGGGTTTAGGGTCTTTTTAGATAATGTTACGTAGGCGGACGTTGTCGCATTGGTAATTCGTAGTTGTTTACTTTATATTAATATTTATTTGATACATAATTGTAATATTGCACGAACCTAAGCTTGTTTATTACTACGTATTAGAGGTGATGTTATGCAGATTTTTAGTTTATTGCATAGGTTTATTTGTGTATATTATGTGCTAGATTGTAGTTTCTTTTGTATTGCTAGTTGTTATCGTATTTCCAGTGTTTTGTAACGTTTGTGGATGAGGGGTTTGTTGTGGTTGTTGCTTCTGTAAGGTTCGTGTAAGTTCTGTTGTTTATAGGCTTCTATATTCGTGGGTATTTGTACATGTTGGGGTGTGTATAACAGGGTTTTGGGGTGTACGTGTTTTTTTACGTTTTGTAAGCTTATAGTTAATTTGTAATGTAGATGTTGTATTCATATGGATGGGTTTCACATGTGTTATTTTCTATAGTTATATAAGTTCATTTTCATTAGGTAGATTGTATACATTGTAATATTATATTTGAGTATCTTGTATTTTTATTACTTTGATAGTGTTGGTTGGGTTCCGAGGATTCTGATGTGGTTTTGTTTGTTATAGTTGAGTTTGTTTGACTTGTTATTTGTGGGGATTGTGATTCTTTTGCTTTGTGGAATTACTTGCAGGTTGGGTTTGTAGAAGTGTACTTGTTGCATGTAGTTTGTTTGTGCTTTTTGGGTTATACTTTGGTTTGGTGCACTTGGGTATGGTTGTTTCATTCCTTCTTTAAATTCTTTTGGGTGTTGCATTAGTTTATGTAGTCTTTCTTTGTAGGTTTTATTGCTAGTGAATAGTTGTTACAGATTCGTGATTTTGGATTGTTTGTAGCTTAGTTTTTGGGTGTTCTTTATTGCGACTTCTTTTCGATTGTAGATGAGCTTCTGTAGGGTTGGTAACTTGCGAGTTCTCCATTTTGGAGTTTGTTATTTTGATATTTATGTTGTTCGTTGATTTGTTTTATATTTGTTTGTTTATGTGCGTTTTGTTTAGGTTGTATATAATGCATATATTAAGACTAGTAGTTTCATGTGTTTTACGGGTGTGCATATGTTGATGTACGTGTTACTTGTAGACTTGCATGTTTGTTTCTTTAATAAGACATTTTATTTGGAATACTTTTATAGATTTGACTTCACTACATTGATTTGTTAATTTGTTTCCTTAGGGGTGCTGCTTGGAGTTTGGTTGTGTATGGGTGTTTTGAAGTTTGTAATTTTGGTGTAGGATTTTACGCTTTACTTGTGGTTGCTAGGGTTATATTAACTATGTATTGTTGTAGTTTGTTTGAGGGTTTGCTAAGCTGCTATGGGATTGCCAGTTTTGCATGTTACGGGTTTATTTGGTTTCGTGTTTTTGTTTGTATTTCTTGAGTCCTGTTGGTGTTGTGCAAGTTTGCTAGCTGCTTCGGCGGCTTCCGGTGTTGTGTCGCTAAGTTCTGGGTTGGTTCCTTCGCTTATGGTAGGTGTTAAATTCCAGAGGATTTCAATGGTTATTCCGGGCTTTTTGGTTTGGGGTTTTTCGGGGTTGTGATGTTTGTATCCCAACTACGGGTATTTTGTGGTCTAAGGGGTTGATATAATATAGGTATTTTACGGTAGGCTTGCAGGATTGTGCCCTCCACACAAGGAGTTTACTGTGGATTTCGGGTTTTGAATAGTTGTGGTATGCAGGTTTTGGGTGTAGTAAGTTTGGTTTGGGGTGTTACTGTAGGGGTGAGTTACGTTGGTTTTGGAGTTTTGATTTGATTGTGTAGGTTGCTCCGTTTTGGCAGGTTTACGTGGTTTTGTATTACGAATAGGTTACGAGTAAGGTTTTGCGTGTAGATGGTTTGAGATGGATGTGTTACTGTAGGGTGTTGGGTGGGGTTGCGTTGTTTTGTGTTAGCTTTTTGATTGTTGTAGGTTGGTTCGTTCGGTGCAGACCTGATGGGTCTTTGTACACAAGTAGCTTTTTATGGTGAGGTTTCGCGGGTTGTAGGTTTTGTTTTGATATGGTATAGATTAGTAGGTGGTTTTGTTTTTGTTTAGATTATGTAGGTTTATTACTGTTGTTAATAGTTTAGGTGCCTTATGTTGTATAGAATTTTGCTGAGACGGTAGGTTTGGTTTTGTGCATTTTGATTGGTGTGCAGGGTGGAGGTGGTTGTTTACTTGGTTTGCGCTAGGTTTTGTGGATATTGTATTTAGGGTTGCATAAGTTTGTACAACTTTGTTGGTGTTTTGCTTTTGGTTATACGTTTGGGCTGCAACTTGGGTGATTTTGTATGTATGCTCAAAGGTTTGCGTTTTGTTTGGGTTGTTTGTAAGTTTTACAGGCTTTTTTTGGTGTTTTTATTTAAGGCTATTGCTTCTGTGTTTTAGCGGTTGATTATTTGTGTTTTCGATTAGTTTGCAGTTTGAGAGTTTTAATGTTAGGTTTACGTATTTATGATGGTTACAGTATGCATAGTAGTTTAGCAGTTAGGATTTGTTAGGGTTGGAGGTTTGTAAGTAGATTGTAAGACGTGAGTTTCATATAGATGTGTAATATTTCTATTCATTTAGTGGTTTTTATTTATTATTACTTTAGGTTTATTGAATGTATGTATATGTGTGTTGTGGTGCGATCGGATTTTATTTGTTGATATAACTTTTTGTTGGGTATGGGTTTACGGTTTTAGTGGCAGATGGTAGGTTCTCACTAGGATGTGACTTGTTTCTTAGAGTTATTGGTTTTAGGGTGCTGTTTAGACATGCTTATACATCCTAGGATCTATAGATTACGCCACGCTAGGTTTTAGGGTTTAGTTATATTGATGTGATTTGATACTTTACTGTGGGTTGTGTTATGGTGTCACATGTTTCATGGGTTAGTTGTTTGCGTATATTTTGGGACTTGTGTTTACGGATAATCAAGTAGATGTTTATATTTGCTAAAATATTTATAGGTGTTCTTTATTTTATATTTGGTAGATAGGTTTGGATGCGAGTCACTGTTAATTGGTATGAGTATGGTGTACTTTAGGAAGTTTCATAATATTGTGCTTGTCGTTGTTAGTGCAGACTTGTTGTTTGTTGTTTATGAGTATGGGTTTGACTTTGTTACTTGTTGTGTTTGTATATGTATGTGTTTGCGTTTTACGTTTCGGTGGGTTTGGTATTGTATTTAGTTTGTAGTTTTGCTGTTTGTGACGTGTTTGCGTTTTCTTTTTGGTGTTACTTGAGATTTTGGTTTTGTATGTTTACAGGTGGGCAATTGTTAAGAGTTTCATTGTATTTGTTAACTACTTAGTATTTATAGATATTGTAATAATTCTTGGTGATTCGTGGTTTTTTGATAATATTACTTTGTCAATATGGTGTTATAAGGGTAAGTGGAGTAGGGCTTCGTTTTGAGTTTTAGTTATGATTGATGTGGCATGCTGGTGTTTTACTTTGGGGTAAGTGGTTTTTGGGTTTGTTCTTGGTGGGGTGGGTTCGTGCACTAGAATGTTGTCTTTCGTGTTAATAAGCTTGAGTTACTTTATTGTTATGCAGAGGTTGTTATTTTGGTGTTTTAGCTACATACTTTTGGTAGTATCAGTTTCTTTTAGTTGGTTTGGGAATTTATTTAGTTGATTGTTGTGTTTACTTACTTTGGGGTTTATAGTCATAGTGGAGTTGTTGCATGTGGGCAGCTGTTTTTTTTGATTTGTGGGTGCCGATTACAGTGTGTTTTAGTTTTGGAGGGTTTTCGTAGATGCGCAAGTATAGTGCGTTTGTTTTGAGGTGGTTGTATTTTACTACATGTAGTTTCGAGCGACATTGTTTCGTTTAGTTCATATTTGCTGGATTTTGAGGTGGGGTATTCGGGTTGTTTGTGATTGCACAGGTATGCTGTGTTTAATTATAGGTTGGTTAGTGTAGATAATTTGCCTACTTTAGTTCATTTACGGTTATAACGATAAGCGCATTGTTTTGCGCATACACCTCAAGGTGTTCCCCGGTGGTTTGTTTGTTTGAGGAAATACGAGGGCTGCGGGTTTTTGCCTATTCCTCTACATGCTTTATACTTGTTGGTTTTAGTGTGAGTATTTAGTGGTGTAAAGTATACTGTTAGTTTGAGTTTATTTTGGTGTTTTGATTTGTATATTTGATTGGTTACTTGCAGAATTTATTTGTTTTGAGAACTTCGTATAGGATGTCATTCGGTGGGTTTAGGTAAACTGTGGGTACTTGCATATATTTTGAGCTTTCCTTGGTTTTGTAGGGTTACATCATATTTATGTTGTGTTTATAATTCTTAATTGGATTTAGAGTTCAAGGATTTATAATTTTATATTGGATCTGTTTGGGTTGTTTGATGGGTTTGTGTTTTATACTTTGTGTTTGGGTATGGTACATACTTTGTGATGTAAGTGTCGCAGTTTGCGGGATTCATGTAGTTTTGTATTTTGTAGTGTTCTTTAGTGTTAGTGAAACTGAGTTTGTATGTAGGGTCTTGGCTTTGTAGTGTCTGGGGATTTTGTGTAGGGTTTAGCTTGTGTTCGGCGTTTACGGTGTATTGTTTGGTAGCATGTTCTTTTTGGGATGTTTTGTAATTGGCTTTGTTCCGGTTTCATAGTGCTTTCCTTTACGTACTTATTGTACAGAGGGTTTGCTTAACTTTTACATTTTGGTGAATGTTGGGTATAGGATTTGGTTGTGTGTTGAGTAGTGCTTGTTTGTGTTAGACTGAGGTGGATTCTTAGATATATTATGTTGTTTGTATTTAGTTGTTGGATTTGTGTTTGTTTCCATAGTGTATAGTTTGTGTACGGGTTGCGTTTTGTTATTTTTTAGCTTTTTAGTGTGACGCATGGTACGTGTTCACCTATGGGTTTGCATTTTATGTCGTTTACTTGTAGGGTTTTATAGGTTTGGAGACTTGCGATAATTTAGTTTACATTTAACTCATTGTAATATTGCTATAACTTAATTTGATTGTTTGTGTATTATTACTTTATTATAATTGGGTATTGATAGGTTGTGAGTTTCTATAATGGTGCTCGTTATTGGTTTGTGGTTTTCATAGGTTTGTGATATTTGCATAATGGTTTGATTTTTACGGTAGGTTTTGGGTAGGGTTAGTTATTTACATAGTATTTAGATTTACTTACTTACGCATTTTACGAGGGTGTATTGCTTGGTTAATTGTGCTTTATTTGCGGCCTGGGGTTGTAATTGTAGTATTATGGGTTTGACGTTTGGGGCAGGGTTTGATTATTTGCAACCTCGGTTTTGGAGGGCTTGAACTTCGGGATTTTGTAGTTTTAAAGGCCACCTGCAAGATTTCGGACTTGTAGAGGGTTGATATAATATAGTAGGTTTTATGTGTGGGAGGTGTCCATTTAAGGCTTTAATAGTTTTTTAAGTATACTCCATAGGAGATTGGTGATTCTGGGGTTCCGGAGTTGTTTGTAATTAGTTAGATTTTGGGTGCTTTGGGTATACGTTTGGGTAGAGGTGTTTTAATGTATTGCAGGGATGGTGGGCAATTTTGGTAGGTTTACTTTTGGAGTTAATTTTTTACGTGCAGTTATGGCTCCTCTAGAGTAGTTTGGTTTTGCGGGCGTTTTGGGTGGGTGTTTGTTTGGTAGTTTGTAATATGGGTAGTTTTTGTGGTTTGCTTGTATGCACAAAGGTTGAGTTTAGCTGCTTGTATTCAGCGTGGTAGATTGAGGTTTGAGGTAGGCTTCGTGGGTTTTGTTAGTGCGTTTTGAGTTGGTTGGATTTTAAGGGCTGCATGTTTGTCGGGTGGTTTGTTTGTAATTTTAGCCTTTTAATTTGATACTTTATGTTTTGTTTTGTAGTTGTTTTTATGTTTATTCTGGGTTGGGTAGTTTATCTACCATGCAAGTGTATTATGTCTGACGTGTTTTGATTTGTATTTGTTATACGAGTTCCCATTTGTTTGTGGTTAACTTGTATAGGTGGGGATTTACTTGACATAAGAGGTTTGGGTTTTAATGTTAGGATGTTTTAATTACAGTGTAGTAGTGTTGATTTGATACCTTGTGTTAGAGTTGTTATACTGTAATTTAGATTTGGTGTAGGTTTGAGTATTTTGACACTGTAGTTTGTTTGTTTGTGAGTATTTGTGTCTGTGGTGCTGGGTGTAGTAGGTGCTTTGGTTTCTTATTGTTGTGTTGGCATTGGGGTGTGCGTTTACCGTTTGGGGTGCATTGATTACTTGTTATACAGGTTTAGTGGTGACGTGTCTGCATGTACAGGGTATGCACTGGGTTACATTATATTCGCTATGTTTAAGCATTGTTACTATTGGTGTACATTTATTATTAGTATGCGTATTATTGTATATTGTAGTGGTTAGGACATGTTGGGTTTGTATGTTTAGGTTTTAATTTCGTTATTACGCATGTAGCTCATTTAAATTGTTTATATTTATTGGTTTCGGATAGCATAGATTGTTGTATTTTGTAATTTGGAAGTTGGTGGGTGTGCACGTAAATAGTTTCCGCGCGAGGATGTGCTGGCGCGCACTGGGATGAGTTTTTATATGTTCGTTTTTAGTTTGGGTTTGGGGTGATTTTGTATGTTGGAGGATTTACTTGGCACGCGTTTGGGGTGGACATGCCTTGTGAGGTTTTCTGGGTTTAATACTTGTAGATGTAGCGGATTTATTTATTATTTAAAGGTGTAGGGTGTAAGTGTATATGTGGCATTTACGTGTGGGCTGAGTACACGTTTGTTGCCTTTCTGTTTAGTAGGCATTTCGCACTAACTTTTACTTTATTGCTTGTTGTTTATTGACATAGACTGTGTATAACCTTTGTTTTAAAGTGTGCATGTATGGATTTTACTTTTGTGCGGGATAGGTGTTACGTTTGTATAGATAACTTTGGTTTTTGAATTGACGTGTGGGTATTGTTGGTTATTGTATAGACTTTTTAGAAGTTTCGTACATTTAAATTACTTGGAGGCTTGGAGTTTTGTTAGGTTTTACTAGATTTGCAAATTTTGCGTGATTGATTTATATGTTTTGCTTATTGTTTGGTTGTAGGTTGTTGCAGTTAGTGGTGTTGTTGGGCACGGTTTTGGGTTTTGGAAATTTACAGTTGGTATAGTAGTTTTGAACCTTTGTTTTCGGGTGCATTAGTGTTTGTTGGGTGTTGTTGGTTAATTTGGTTTACGTCACTTCGCTGCAATATGTTATGGGTGTTTTGGTTTGTGCATTGTACATTTGCGTTTAGCTTTCGTTACCTTTAGTTGTAGAGGGTTGGGCTTTTACCGTGAGACCTCTGATGGTATGCTTGGGTATTTGAGGAGTTGTGTATATTGTATTATTTGTTTGATTTACGATATAGTTGAGATCTGGTTTTATGGTTAGCTATGTTTTGTGTTGTACGAGTTTGCTTATGCTTGGGGTTTGTATACGCTATGTTGTATGGTTTGTTTATACAAGGTTTTACGTTGATAGTGTTTAGGTGTAGGTTTTACAGTGCAGATGCTTAAAATTTGTTGCTTGTATTTGCTTACCGTATTAGGTTTAGCTACATTGGCACTTACATGGAAAGTTTGTGGTTGGCATTTAGTTTCTTTGTTGCACATTGTTGTAGCGGGCGTGAGCGTTGTTTTTTTATTGTGGTTTTTTGGTGGTTGGGTTTGTTTGTTTGAGTGTAAGTTTGAGGTTGTTTTTTGTATCAGTTTGATTTCATTCTTTGTTATGTTGTTTCCTGCAGGGTGGGTTTGTTGATTACTTCGCTTTTGGTATTTCGGGGATCGTCTGCAGGTTAAGAGAAGTTTGTGTTTATTTATTGTTTTTGTTTTAGTTGTGTGCTAAGCGAGTGTTGTACACTATATGGTAGTTTGGGTTGTAATTACGTGGTTTACGGTGGTTTTTGTAGTGGGAGTTTCTATATTTTGTTGGTAGTTGATTCGCATTCTTTGTGGGGTTGGGTTTCAATTCGTTTTGATATTGTTGGATTTTAGGGTTGCCATATTTTAGCTTGTAAATTTACTGTCTTTACGCCTCAGTTGGCGCCTGTTTGGTTTGTGTTTGGTGTATATGTAGTTGGTTGTAGTTGAGATTTTGTTTTTTTGTTATTGGTATTAATGTTCGTTTATGTAGATCGTTTCTTGTTTTCGATAGGCACCATATTTCTTGACTATAAATAACTTGGAGTTTTCAGGTTTGCTGCGTTGAGGTAAGTTTATCTTAGCTGGTTTTTGTTTGTTATAGTGTGTAGACTTGTTAGCTTTGGATTTGTACTATAATGTGCTTTGTATTTTACTCGATTGTTAGTGTTTGGGTTTCTTTC
>JASAOA010001363.1:0-14952 GCA_030849815.1 Vickermania spadyakhi | reverse complement strand
ATTGTCGTTTCGTTTGGTATTGCGCCAAGGTTGTTGTTTTTGTTTTGTAAATGATTGAGTTTAGGTGTTTAAGGTACAGTTTACCTTCATAGCTGTGTTTTATGTGTACATTTGCTGGGATTTGCGGGAGTGGGTTTTATGGTTTACATGTTTTAGTTTTGGAGTTTGTAACTCGGGAAGAATTGTTTATAATTTGTATTAAGGAGTACTGTTTTGAGGTTTGTGGTTTGCCTGTTATGTTTTATAATTTGTACGGGTGAGTTTGACTTGGTAGTTTATGGGTTTACATGGGCATTACTGGGTGGGTGAGTTGTACATTTTGTTGTAACGCGACATTTATTGTTAGGTTTGTATTACGAGTTTACTTCGTAGGTTTCGGTTTGGGGTAAGTTTCCTGATTCTTATGGGCTTGATGTGGGTTGTTTGTGCTGCTTTTTGATTTGGGTGATTAGAATTATGTTTGTGAGCGATTTACTTGTTTTTTGCTGGCTGGGTTTGTGGGATTTGTTTGTGGATTGGATGGTTGTATTTGTAGTTATATGTTATTGGTTTGTATTACGATTTAATACCACGTATTTATGTTTTTTGCATGCTTATTAATATGTGTTAGTTGCGGTGAGCTTTGTTTAGTTATTGTTATAGATTTAGGTTGTATAGTTGTTGTGTAATTTATTTTAGTTTTGATAAGATTAGTGTTTTGTTAATATATTCTTTGGTGTTTNATATTCTTTGGTGTTTGTGTAGCGTTTGAATGTTTTTTATGTATTTATAGTTTGTAATAGCATTTATACACTTATTGATGGTTGAGTTATTACTTAGATGTATTTGATGATATTGGTGTTTTAATGATTGGTTCATTTGTATTTAAGGCTGTGTGCCAATTGTTTAGGTTTGCAACAAGATTGTTTTTATTGGCTGTTCTCCTATTGATACTTCGTTGTTGTAGTTTGTAGACAGTTAAATAGTGTTGCTTATCTTCGTAGTTTTAGCGGTCGGTTTGGTTGTTTGTGGCACTGTTTTATACGTTTCCTTTGGGTGTATTAGGTACGTGCTTTGCAGTTTGTAGGTTTATATGTTAATGCTCATGGTTCCATTTTAGGGTTTGTGTAACTTGTACGTTTTGCGACGATTTGGGTTTGTTTTAGGGATGCGTTTGTTGGGTTACATTGACTTTGCAAGTTAGTTATGAATTTGCATGTTGGTTAATTGTACATTATTGCTATGTAGATTTGTTACTCTGGTGTTGTAGTTTCGTTTTGTTTGTAATTGATGTTGTTCTGTTCGCGTTTTGATTTTAATTGCGGTAAATGTGTTTGGGGTATCGCACGTTTAGTTTAGGTTTGGATTTTTGTTTTGGGTTTGTTTGTTTTGGTTTATGTGGCATGGTACGTGCTTGCGTTTGTGTTTTGATTATGTAGATTGTTGCTTTGTGTTGGATTTGTGGGTTGGATGTTGTTTTACGATGTAGTTTTCCGAAAGTTTGTTTTACTTGTATAGGTGTTTTGTTTGGTGTGTTCCCAGGATTTTGTAGGGCGTGTGAATTTGCGGGGTGTATATTTAGTTTTGTGTTGTTATTTACTGTTAATTTGTATTGTTTCCAGGGGTTTGTTTTGCTTGTTAGGTCGTGTACTGTTATGTGTTTTCGGAGGTTTGATATTTTGGGATACTCATTTTCTTTGTCTTTTGGTTGGAATGTTGTTTGCGCTACGATGAATTGCTTATTATAAGGTATTGTAATTTGGTTTAACTAGTTTCTAGAATGTAGCACTTGCATATAGTTTGTGGTAGTTTGTGTGTCTACACTGGTTTGGGTTACGTTTTCTTGTAGTGTGTGAGTGATTTGCGTATTTGGTTTGCTATGCATTGTAAAGTTTGTTATTTTATAATGTTCTTTATTGAAAGTTTGTTTTGCAATTGCTTGTAGTTGGTGGGTTAGACTTTAGGAGTTGTTTTGTGATTTATACTTTGTGTTCTACAGTTTATGTTGGTGTATACTTGGATTGCAGGGTGGCTTGCTTGTTTGGGTTTTTGATGGGCGTTTCGGTTGTAGGTATAAGATTTGGGTTTCTATTATATATAAATTTATATTCGTTTGTTGGAGTTTATTGACACCGGTGCTTGTTGCATTTGTTTATAAGTTTGGGGACTTTTTATGTGGTGTTTTACGTATATTGTAGTTGATATTGTTTTTGTTGGGTTGTGGTTTATATGTTTGTTTATCTTCAGGTTGGTTGTGTTTGGTGATGCATTTTGTATTTGTTATTTTGTAATGATGGTGGGATTTGCTTGACTTTGCTTGTTGGTTGTGTTTTCTAGTTACATTAGAGGTTGGTTTGTTTGCAGTTGTAGGTGTTATAATTAGCCTGATTATACTTTAACTTGAATGGGTATTTGTTACATTTTGTTAGTATTTGTTAGGTGGTATACGTTAATGTGTTTATTTATTTTCATTTTATTTTAGTATTTGTTTGATGTTTTGCGATATTGTTAGACCTATGGGTGTTTTTAGATTGTTGTATTAATTTGCACTGGCTGGGTTTTTGGCGTGAGTTGCGCTTCGTAGCATATGTGAGTTATTTTGTTTTGGGTTTTGCCTTGGGGAGGTAGCTGCTGTTTCGCAAAGTTTTGGATTTGCCTATTTTGGGTGCCTTATTAGATTATGTTTGCTAGGGTCTACCTGCAGGTTTTTGATACTGTGTAGGGTTGATATAATATAATATAAGGGCTTTTAGGGGTGTCTGGATAGCTGTTTTGTGTAAGGATTTTGGGTTTGGGCCTGTGCAGGAACTATAAAGCAAGCAGGTGTGTTGGGTGTTTGCAAGGTTTTGTTTGTAGTTGGTTAGTGTGGATTTGTGTTTACTGGTAGTGTAGTGTTTGCAATAGGTTACGGTTGTGTTGTGGTGGGTTACAGTGTAAGTTTTATGATTTTATTGGTATTTTGAGTTTGCGAATGTTGTAGTTTTGTTTACGTGGATATGTTAGGGTTTTACTTACTGTTTGGATTTGATGTTTTTGTGTGTATATTTTGTTTTAAGGCTTTAGTGGTTTATTGTAAATGAGGTGTGTGTGAGTGGCTTTTTGCTATGTGATTTTTGCGGATTTGGTCTTTTAGTTGTGTATAATTGGTTACATGACGTAGATTACTTTGTTTGGGTTGTGGATGATGTATCATATTTGTAGATTTTGCGGATTGGCTTTGTACTGGTTTGTTTTTGATTTATGTTGTTTCGGAGTTGTTTGTTTTGGATTTACTTTTAGACGTATCTTATTCATGATTAGCGTTTATGTGCGGATATTTTACGTATATTTTAAGATCTTCAGATACGCACAATTCTTTAGTTTGGTTTGCGGGATTTGTATACTGCTAATGTTATCATAGTTTTGTGTTTGCTTTAAGTTAGGCTAGATTTAAAGATTTGTTTGCTTTATAGGTTGTTTGGTATTGTGTTAGGTTTATTGATTCCGTTTTATTTTGAGTACTTGATTTGTTTATTATAACCGCAGTTGGGTTTCTTTTGCTTTCAGGTTTAGTTTCTGTTTTTGGTTTGTTTTTTAGATATTTAGGGTGTTTCTAAGATAAGTTGTGATGTGGGACTTTAGTATTGCATGGCTTGTGTTTGTTGGTTTCGGTGTTTTACATATCTTTCCGTGTATAGCCAGGTGGACAGCTTTTAAGATTGTTAGTTTGTTTACTTTCGGAGGGTTTTTATGTGTTTAGTAGGTGTTGCCTTCTTCGCGAGGTAGGAAGGTTGTTATGTGACTGTTTATTTAGATTTTATTACTGCAAGTGATGTTGCAGGTTTCGTGCAGGATTTGTGATTTCTTTGTTGTTTTAGTTTTTGGGGTTTGTTTTAAGGGTTGTGCAGTTGTAGGAGTTTGATTCTGGGTATGGGTTGATATGGTTGGGTTTTACTTGCGTGGTGGGTTTGGAGTTTTCCTGTTTTACTTTGAACGAGCGTGTGTTATTTAAGTTGGTAAGGGTTTGTTTTGAGTTAGGTGTTACATGTTTATTTGTTGTGATTTGTGTCGTGCATGTTTGTGATTATTCCTAGAAACGTGCATGTGTGTTCCCGATAGAGCTGCTGTTTAGATTACATTTTGTAGGTTGGGATTTCAACTTTGTGAGGTTATTGATGAATCGTTGTTGGTCATTTGTTTTATAGTCGTTCGTGTCTTCGGAGTTGTTAGTATTTGTTTGTGTTAGCGCTTTAGTTGTGCTTTAAATATGTTAGCATGGTTGCTGTGTGTGGCTGATATTTCGCGTGTTTGGGTTTGCAACAGTAGTTTTTAATTACTTGCGTACATTTGTTTTAGTTGTTTGTTTGTGAGGTGTTTGATTTTCCATTAGGATTTGTTAGGTTCACAACTTGTTTACGCCATGGGTGGGTTGTTAATAGTTTGCGACTGTTTTTGGTTTTTATTGTGTTTCGTAGGGTCTGTTAGTTATGTGTTTTACCACTTATTTATTTCGTGTTATTTTATAGTTTATGTTACAGGATATTTGATTTTTAGCTACTATTTGGGTAATAATTTATGGTTTAGTTTGGTTGTAGGTATGTGTTGAGCATATGAGAGTTTGCATGCGTGGTTTACTGTTTGTTTTTATTATTAGTTGCATATAGTTGTTTGTAATACTACTACCAAGTTATTATTGTTTGGATATTACTTTTATTATATATTGTGAGTGGTGATTGGACGTTTACATGATTTAGGACTGGTTTTGCGGCTTGCTAGGTGTTTATTAGTGTGGCATGGAACTTGCTTAGCTTGATAGACGTTGTTTGGATGCAGGCACAGGGTATGTTGGATATGCACTAGTATGGTGCTTTTTGGGTATAGGTTTTCGTTGATTTACGATAATAGTTGTTTAGTTGTTTAGTTGTTTTGGGTTAACCTGTAGGTGGAGTTGGTGTGTTGTTACTTTATCTGACTAGAGGTTTTGGTGGGTGCATTGGCAAGCTTTTCGAATTGACATATTTATTGTGGTCATTAATGTACGTTATACGCAGATTGCATTGGAGATATCGCACATTTTTATTACAAGGTGTTAGATGGTGGTCGGGTTATTTTGAATTTACCTGTGTTTTAGCTTATGTTTGTAGTCCTAGGTTGCTGTTTTCCTTTGGGTTTGTTAGTTGTATATGGGTTTTGTTAGTTGTTGCCATTATTTGCGATATTAGTGAACGTGGATAGTAGTTGTTAATATGTGTGTTTGCGCAAGTTATGGAGTTGTTATACTGAGTTGAGGTGCGCACGTAGTTTTGTTACATTTAGATTGACAGCTTGTAATATTAATATTCTAGTGATTTACGTTTTGCTATTACGTTGTTATGCATGCTAAGTTAATTTGGAGGATTTTGTTTTACGTTGGGTTAGGTTTGCAGGTTTACTATAGAATTTGTTTATATAGTATCTGTTTGCGGTTATTTTATTAGGGGTTGTGTAGTGACCATACATATTTTGCGCTTTGGTGGTTTACCTTCCTTTTCTGTATTTGCTTTGCTATTCAATTATCGTACTTACGTTTTCTGGCTTCTTTATACTTGTGTAATGGTTGTTTTATGTTGCAGCTTTTCGTTTTAGGTTATGATTGTCGCCGGGCTCCTAAAGTGTAGTGGCTTACGTATTTGCTACCTTGCGCCCTATTTATGTTTGCGATTTATCTAGTGTTTTGTTAGATTTTTGTTTGTGAGATTGGTAGCTTTGTTGTTTTGGTTAGGGTTTGACTGTGTGACGTGCTGGCTGGAATGGTGATGGTTGTAGAGCGCTGAGTTTGCCGGAGTGACGCCGTTTTCGTTTGCATTTATACGTTGCTGTGGGGTTGTTAACTTATTTTGGGTTTGGGTTTGTGTGTTTCAGGTTTTACTTTCATGCTTTGGTTTTTGTTTGTTAGTTTAAAGTGTTTATTTCCGTGAGTTGCGCCTGTTTGTACTAGTTTTGTTTTAGGATTTGCTTTATTAGGGGCATATCTGTTTTGTTATAGATGTTTATATTTTGTTTTGTTTTGTTTTTACTTGTGGTATTTACTTGTGGCCTTGACATAGACTATACGGAATTATTTTGTAGGGTTTTCAATCTTTGGATGTTGATTTCTGTGGACACTTGCGAGGTTTGTGGTTTTCGATCTTGTGGTGAGTGTTTGTTTGAGTGGATGTTTAGGTTTATATTTTGTTTGTAGATATTAGTCTTTAGGATTTTGGGTGCAGTGCAATATGGGTGGCATTTAGCTTTGTATTTTATGGGATGCGGGGGTCATTTAGGGCAGAGGTAGTTTTGGGTATTTTAGGCTTCCGGATAATGGTGGATGGGAACAACTGTGGGTTTCTGGTGTGGTGGAGGGTTGATATAATATACATAAAGCGGCTAACTAGGGTTTTCCGATTTGTTGGGTATTTGGTTGTGTTGGGTTTGAGGTGTTGTTGGGTTTTTGGATGTGATGGATTGAAATACTGGGTTTTCTGCTGGGATAGAGGGATGTCGTAGTGTGGGCAGTGCGGTGAACTTCGTATTTTGGGTTTTGGTATTGTTGGATTTTTGGATTGGTAGTCGAGTTAGGTGTTTTACTTGTTAGTGTTAGGGCATTATATAAGGGAAAGTGTTCTGGGTTGTGATTTGGGGACGCTTTGTGCATATACGGTATAGGTTGTGTTAATCGAGTGTGTTAGTTGGTTTTTGTTTATTGTTCGAGTTTGTAGTTTGGGATGGGGATTGTTTAGGTTTGTAACTTTCACTTGGTAAGTTTTTGATTGCGTATACACGTTGTGTTTTTGTTGCATAGGTTGTTGTGTGAAGTTTAGATGTTCCTAGTAGGTTGTAGGTTTAGATACGCACAGTTTGACGTTTATATTTGCTTGTTGTTTTATAGCTTGCTATGTGACTTTCAATTTTGCTGGTATTGTGTTTGCTTATTTTTATTTTGCGGGTGGTATTGCTTATGGTGAAAACATTTTGTATTGTTGGAAGTTTGCTGTTCTTATGGCTAACTTTGTGGTTAAATAGTACTTTATGCTTGTGTAGTTTGTGTGAGTTACTTGCGTAGGTTTATTTAGGTTTTCTAGGTTTTCGGGTGTATGCGTTATAGTTTAAGTATTAAGGGATTACGTTATTTAATTTTATTTTGTTTGGATTGTTTGTATTGTGTTTGTTTAGGTAATGTGTTGTATTTGTGTATTGTTGTTTTGTTTTGAGTTTTGTTGACAAAGCATTTTTTGTACAGGAATTTGAAACTGTAGGGTTTTGGTTTATTGGAACTATATTTTGTTACTAAGCTCTAATAGGTTTAGTTTGTAGTTTTCACGTGTTTGATGGTAGTGGTTATTGTTTTGAGTTGTTTGTGGGTTTTATATAAATTGAGTTTGATGTTGATGGTTTGGTTGCTATTGGTATGCGTGTTGGCTAGTTTGGGATTGTCTTGGGTACCTTATGGGTATTTTGTGAGTATGCTCCTTTTGTGATGACTTTGTGGGTTTTGTAGGGTTGGTATTTATAGATATGTAAACAGAGGCTAACTTTACGCAGGTTTTACTGGTTATGGTTGTTTACGTGGGGGTGTGATGTGTGTTTAGTTTCCGTTGTAGTATGCTATATTTAACGTATATTATGTTGTGTATGTGTAATAGTTTGACGTTTTGTTTAAGTTAGTTAAATTTGTGATTTGGTGCGTATAGATGTGGTGGGTCGTTGGGTATATGCAAATTGCTTATAAGTTCAATTTTAGTGTTTGGTAATTGTTTAATTATTCGATTCTTGTTGCTTTTTGTTTTGTTGTTTTCTATTTCCTTTGTTTGCGGGTTACCTTGTGTTTTCAGTTTTAATGGTTTTATGCCTTTATAAGTTATGTTTTTGCTTGCGTGGGCTTTGTATATTAAATCGCATTATGCTTTGGTTTGGTTGTGACATTTTATAATTCGTGGGTTTAGGTTGTTGTTGGCGGTATTGCCGAGGTGTAGTTGTGTTTGATATTCTTTTGTTTGTGCTTGGGTGAATTCGCGAGTTGTGTAGGTGCGGTAACTTTTGTAAGTTTGGTTATGGTTTTAAATTAGATGTGCGTAATTTGTTGTTTGTTGTTGTACTTGTGTTTAAGTTTGGAGTTCCCGATATTGTATTGTTTGCGTACAGGTTTGTTTTATTGCTTTAGAGTGTGTTGTGTATTGATTGTTTAGTTGTACTTTGAGGTTCTAGATTTTACTTTAGTTTTTGTAGATGTTTTATTGATGTATTGTAATAGTATGATTTCCGTTGTTTGGGTTCATTATTACTTTATTATGAGTTGTTTTGTGGATGCATAGTGGCTTTAAGTAATTGTGTTGTTCATAGGTTTAGTTGTTTGGTTTCGTTTAAAGAGGTTTGGGTTCGGACCGGCTACATGGTTTAATTTGTTTTACATTTTACTTTTCTATTTGTTTGTGAGTAGGTAGTTAGGTTGGTTTTACGTTATTTAGTTTTAGTTATGATTCCCGTTTGCTCCAGTGTTTGATATTATGTGAGTTTAGACTTTCTGTTTGCTATTGGTAGGTAGTTTTGGATGTTTGTTTGTGAGGTTATATAATGTAGGCCGAGTATTGCAATGATTGTTTGGAGTGTGTTAGGTTTTTAAATTATGTTCGTTAATTAGTGGATTAAGATTTACTTGCATTTTTTGGTTTGTGTGGATTGTGGTTGTGCTGCGGATTTATTGGATTCGCTTTGTAAGTTGTTGTTTTACTTGTATGAGGGTGTGGTTGGTATGCATTTGTTTTATGTTGCGTTTGTTTTGTTTAGTGTTTGGTTTTATTGTTTGCTTGTTTGTTGTTTTTGATTTGACGCAGGGGATGCTGTTTAGGTGGCTGTTTTGTAGGGCTTAATACAAACGTTTTTCCTTGACTTGTTATTTGGTATGCAGTTAAATTTCAGTTAGGGGTTTGTTGTTTTTGTTTTGTTTTTAGGGTGTGTTTGCTAATGCTTTGGGGTTTTTGTTTGCTAAGTTTATTTGTACATTTTCCTGTACGTTGTTGTTTGTTATTGGTAGAGCTTGCGTGTATGTTTCTATATTTTAACTTAATTTACGTTTGCTAGGTGTGTTTTTTGTTTTTGTATTTGTGGGTTATTTGTTTTGCTTTTGTTACTTGGTGTAGTTCATGGTTTGTGGGGGTTTTAAATTTGTTATGTAGGTTTGTTGTATTGGTTGAGTATGTTAGGGAGTTGTGTGTTTTGCTTACTGTTGTATTTTGTGAGTTTGGAGTTTGGTTGTTTTTGTGGTTTAGGGGCTTGCACTTGTTATTTAGTTTGAGGGTTAGGTGTTGATTGGTTTTCGATTTTACAGGTTTTGGTTTGCTTATAGATTTGATGTGTTTGTGTTGCATGCACTAGGGTATTTGCTGTTACTTGTGTTTTAACCGATACTTACGTAAATTCGGTGTGGACTTTGCCTGGTAGGCTTTATAGTAGGGGCGATTTCTGTAGTGTTTTACATTGTAGTTTGTTAATAGAGGGATTTTTCTAATTGATTAAACTTAGGGTTTTTAGAGTTTGGTTATTTTTGTTGTTGTGTGGGTTTAGTGGTTTGTTTTGATGGTTTAATTGTTGTATACTTGGGACCCTTAATAGGTTAGGATTTATAGTAAGACATGTGGTGTTTTACGAATGTGGTTTGGTTTAGTTTGATGGACACAATTTACTTTAGGGTTTGCGTTTGTTAGTTTTGGTCGCAGGGTTGATTGGTTACTTGCTATTGATTGCTGGTTTATTATATGCGAGTTTAGTTTGGTAGTTTGTTTATATTCTTCTATGTTGGTAGAGGTTTGTTTTGTGGCGTAGATATGCTCTATTTGTTTTGCTAAGGTTTGCATTCTAAATTTGTATGATTTAGGACTGGTTGTGGTGGGCATGGCTTTAAATCGCTAGTTGCAGGCTGGGGCACGGCTGTTATGTTTGGTTTCTTGGTTTTTTGTGTTGTTTCGATTTGTGTGTGCACTACTACTTTTAGCGGACATCTGCGTCTACCTGCGTGTTTTGAGTTTGTGGGGTTGATATAATATAGTTAATATGTAGGGTAGTGTGGGTTTTTGAGGGTTTTGGGGGGTTGGGGTGTTTTCCTGTAGTTCCTGATGGCTTTATTGGTTCGATTGTTGGCATTTTGGAATTTGGTGTTTTAATGTGTTTTGCGGGTTATTTGGGATGCAGCATTAGGCTACAATTGGAGGTGCTGGGGTTAAACTGCGGGTTTCGCGGGTTGTGGAGGGTTGATATAATATACCTTGCGGGTAGTTTAAGGGGGGTATCCTGGAGGTTGGGTTTTGGGGTGTTTTCCTGTAGATTCTTTGGGTTATGGAGGTTAAATTGGTGGGTGTTTACGCATATAGTGGTTTAGGGTGTTTGCGACTGGTTGGGTATGTATTAGGTTGCAACTGTTTGCTGGGTTTTGGGTGAGTATAGTTTTCTGGAGTACTGCTATAGGTTTTGTAAGTTTTGTAGTTTGTTTATAGTTTCGGCAAGGTTGGATAGTGTTGTCTGCTAGAGGAGTTGAGTAATTGTCTTACTTTAAGTGTTTGATTTTGCTCGTATGTACACTTTCTTTTGTTGTATTTTAGCAGATTGGAGTATTCGGAGGTTTGAAGCCTTGTGATGGTTTGTTTGTTTTGTGTTTGGGGTTTCATATACATTAGATTTAGCTGTTACGGTACATATGGTAGATAGTATGAAGGTGGATTTTTAATTGTTTTTTAGGAGTTTGTAGGTGTTATACTTTGCTGGAGTATTGTAAAATGTATTGGTTTACGTTAATGAGATAGGGGATGTTTGTTTTTATTTGTGTGAGTTTAGGACTGTTAATTATGTGGTGGTTTTTGAATTTGTATTGTTTACCTTCTTGCGCAAATTTGGGATTTTAGTAGGTAATTGGTTGCTATTACGCAGATGTTTTATGAGGTTTGTTGTGTAGGATTTTGTAGTTTGTGGGTTTTGACCTCCTCATATGGTTTGCTTTTTAAAAGCTGGATAGTTTGCTTTAAGCTTGGTAGCGTTTTGTTTATTTTGTTTCCTTTAGGTTTGTTAGGCATGACAGGTTCCCAGTTCTTGTTGTGGGTTTGTTTGTGTTGTGTAGCCGTATATTTTGAGTTTGGAGATGGGAGGTGCGTTTGTGCTTCCAATGTTTTGTGTTGAATCTAGGTGTTTGAGGTCTTTCGTTTACGTTTGTAGGCCATAATTTGTCTTCTTGCTGCTTGTGGTTGCTATTGCTTATTCGCTTATTTGCATAGATGTTGTTTCTTAATTGCAGTGCAAGGATGTGAGGCTTTTGTGCTTTTGTTTTGTTAAGACGGCTTTTGTAGTAGTGTAGTTAAGCGGGTTTTAGGTTTAGAAGTTTATATTTTGCTTTGTGGGTGGATGGTATATGTACATTTAGTGTATCAGGAAAGTTTTGCTTTATGGAGTATTTGTTTGGTGTTTTGGCAAGTTTGTGAACGTTGTGGGGTTTGTATGGTTTTATTGTTTGATTGTTATTATATAAATTGGTAGGCGTTTTGTAGGTTTGTATATTGTGGAGTATTTTGATTGCTTTTGCTTTCGTGTAGGTTTGCAGTTTACTTTGGTGTGTTAGTTTGAGTTTAGTTGTGCGAGGTTTGGTGTTTGTTAGTTGTTGAGTCGGGATTATAACTGTTTATGTTTGGGAGTGTTGGGGTGGAATAGGTTTAGTGTACGGGTTGGGAGAATTTGTTAAGTTTGCTTGTACTAGGTTTGTGTGATTTGTAGATTTGTCCATTTTAGTTTATGTGTTTGGGTTACAATCTTTTTATTAGAGTTTTGGTTTGTAGGATTTGGATATGATGAGTTGTTTGGTGCATTTTAATGCTTCTTGCAGGGTTGCAAGGTGTATGTTGGATTGGTGTTTGTAGGTTGTTTAGGGTTTGCTTGTGTTACGCAGAGGTTTGTAGTTTAGATACTTTGCTTAGAATCGGATAGTATACTTTTACGTTTTTGTTGGGTTTGTTACGGATTATGGATTGCTAAGATTGCGCCCCTGTGGTTTGCTGTGCTTACATATAGTCGCTGTAGTTTAAATGTCAAATTTGACGTATTTTGTGTTGTGTATATGGAGTTAGTTGATACTTGGTAGTTGTGTACTTTAGTTGCGTGTTTTATTAAGTGCTAACATAGGCAAGGATTTGATTTGCTCGGTAGCTGATTTGGGTGATTTTCCGAGGGGTGTTGCTGGGTATGTTATGAATTTGTAGTTTGTGTTTTCGTGTATAGTGTTATTTTAGTTTATATGTGGGTGTAATATTTCGATATCAATTCTTTTTTGAATGCATGCTATTACTTGGTAGTTTATGATAGTTTCAGGTATATGTTTTTGTTCGAGCGGGTTTTGTTGTTGTGGAAATTTGATGTAGTTGGGCAGTTTGGAGTTTTTGAGTTTACGTTGTTCGTTAGTGTAAATTTTTGTTGGTTTTTGGGATGTCTGTTTTCAGGTTTCCTTTCCGTAGCGCTTTATTGTTAGGGTTGTTTAAGCGGTTTGTTTAGCCGTGTGTTTGGGTTTGTTTTAGAGTTGCGGTTTTAGATTCCTGATTTGTGCTTATACATATGTTAGATTTCCAGATTTTTGTTTCTGGTCGCAGAGTTTCTGTGGTTGTTTCGGTTCGTCGTGACTACATGGTTTAACAGTGTTTTGATTTGCGTGTTTGTTGTGTCTTTTAAGGTTTGTATTATTTCTTGTTTCCGAGTGGTTGTCGTTAGGGGGGTGGGTTTTGTTGTTTTCTGTGGCAGGTTTTTAGGTTGCGGATGCTTTTGGTTGGTTTGCGCCTGGGATTTAGGTTAATTTTACGTAGTTATGCATAACTTTCTTCGCTTGTTGCGGGCAGGGTTCCTTTTAGCACGGTAGTTTGCTTGATTTTGGGATTGGATTTGTTACTTTGTGAGGTTGTTTTTGTTTGTATTTGGTATCGTTATAAGGGTTGCTTCTCTGGGCTTGTACGTTATGTTTGTGCACTTATATAGAGTTGTAATAATATAGGCTTAACTTTCTTGTTTTTTGGTTGTTATTACTTTAGATTAATTATGCTAGAGGTTATGGATGTACTGTACATATGGTTTTTATTATGATGCCGTTTTCCTCTAGACGTTTTATATACTTTGAAGTGGTTTGGTTTCTGTTTTGTAATTTATATTTTATGTTTCAGGGATTTGGATTGATAAATGATATGGTGGATAGTATCTTAACACTGGGGTGTATATGTTGCTATATAGTTTTACAATTGTGTTTTATGTTTGTTCGGTTTATTGACACATGGTAGATGGGTCACGTGGTTGGATTCATGTTCACTGCATGATTTACTTATGCTTTTTAGATATTGACGGTGGTTTTCGAGGTTGGGTTTTGTTGTAGTTTAATTTGGGTTTACATGCAGCACTTGTTGCCTTTGGGGTACTTTTGATTTGTATGTTCTGTGTTTCCTTGTGGACTTTGTGTTTATTCTTTTAGGTTTGCAAAGGTGTTAGTTTTAGTTTGTTATTTTAGATTTGTATATGTTTTTACAGTCATATTATTTTGTGTCTGCTTAGGATTGGTTTTATGATTTACGTTTTAGTTTTACTTTATGTTCAGTTTTACGTTTGTTTTATGGTATATGTGGGTTGGTTTAGTTTGTACGTCGATTTTAACGTGTTAAGGGTTTATTATGTTTTCGACATTTCGGTACTGCGTAATTTGGGTGGTGACTGGGAGGTGTGTTGCTACATCTATTTTTATGGGTTTGCTGGTACGTTGGTTTTTGGGTTTGCTGGGGTAACTGCGGGTTTTACAGCTTGTAGAGGGTTGATATAATATAGCTATTATGCAGGGTATGGGGTTTTTGGGGATTTTGGGTTTTGGGGCGTTTTCCTGTAGTTTCTGATGGGATCATTGATTAAGGTTGTTGTACGCTTTGAAATATGGTGTTTTAAGGTGTTTTGCGGGTTGGTTGGGGTGTGATTAAGCTGTAATTGGGGTTGCGGGGGTTAAACTGCAGGTTTCGCGGGATTTGGAGGGTTGATATAATATACATATTATGTAGATTGGAGGTACTTGGGGGGGGTTTTGGGGTTTGGGTTGTTTTCCTGTAGACTCTGTTGGGCTATAGAGACTATGTTGGTGGTTGTTTAAGCATATAGTATTTTAGAGTGTTTGCGACCGGTTGGGTATGTATTAGGTTGTAGTCGTCTACTGGGTTTTGAATGTGTGTACAATTTTCGGGAGTGCTTGCCGTAGGTTGTGTAGTTTTCTTTGCGAGTTTGCTTGAAGTGCAGGTTCATTGTGTTGTATAGAAATGAAACGTAAGTTGGTCTAAATTTCTATTTTGGTTGGGTTGGGTACTCGTAGTTTCTGTGTTTGCGCTATTTTGTTATTAGCTGTGTTTGAAGGGTTTGCCAACGTTGGATTAACTTGTTTTGATTGAATTTGTAGGTATATTGGAGATTTTGGAGTTTAACATATATGTAACTTTCAATCTCGCATATGCTTGTTCTGTGTTGGTTGGGAGTAGGGATTCTTCGAGGGGATTTTAATTGGTTTGCTGGAGTTTGTGGTTATTATGATATTATTCATGGAGAGTGTTTATTGTAGAGTATGCAAGTTTCGACTATTATTTGTTGGGTTTTATGATATATGTTTTGTTATTTTTAAAGTTTGTGAAGTATTGCTTTTGCAGGGGTTTGGTATTGCAGGGGATTTTGCTTACGTTTAGGTTGAAGCTTCTCAGTTGATGTAGTTTGTTAACGTTGTTTACACTTTTATAGCGACGTGTTTATTTTGAGTTGGTTTTATTTTGTTGATAGTGTGTTTTGTAGGTTGTTGTAATCGCAAATAATACATGCAAGATTTGGTGTTTGTTTTCGTGGGGTTGTTTTGTGGGTTGCATACTGAATTTGGTAGGTTTGTTAAATATATATTGATTACATTTGGAGTTTTAGAGTTTGTATTTATGGCATTGTTGCGTATTA
>JASAOA010001362.1:0-14952 GCA_030849815.1 Vickermania spadyakhi | reverse complement strand
ATACCACTATTTTAATTCTTGATTATTTCTACAGTATTACTTTGGGTTTATTATGTTTTTGATACAGGTGATTTGCTTTGTGAGGTGTTTTTGTAGGACTGGGTTGGTTTAGTAATCTCTTTGTGTGTATATTTGGTTATTTTGCGTTACTGGCGGTTTATTGTATATTGGTTGACTTTCATTTTAGAATGATTTGCAGGGTGTAGGTTTGCACATTTGTTACTAGGTTCGCCAGGTTTGTGTATGTTGTTACTAGGTTTGGGGTTTGCATACCTATTTTAGTGGTTTGTTTTGTTAGTTTGTTGTTAGTAATTATGTTTGTTTCCTGTTTGTAAGATGTGTTTGTGGATAGTATAGTGTACTTGTAGGTTTTGAGGTACGCTTTTTAGCTGGTTACTTTTGGGTTTGTTTTAGCTGACTCACTTGTTGGGTTTGTGATGTTGGTATTTGACACACTGCATGACTTTGATTAGAATATTTTTATTATGCGTGTTTAGGTTTGTTCGGTTAGTTATTTTTTAGCGGTGTTTTGATATGTTTGATGTTGGTGTGGATAGTGGAGGGTGTTAATTTCTATTTTATAGTTTGACTTTATATTTACTGTTATATTAAAACTTCGCATAGATTGCCTTGTTTTGTTGGATGGTTTAGTTACTTTATGTATTTAATGTTGGCGGGAGTGTGGTGCTGCTTGTTTTGTGGTAGATATGTAATTTATAATTTAGTAGACTTTTTCGATTCTTGATATTGGTTGCGTTTTTGTTTTCTGTGTAACCTTATAACTTTGTAATAGGATATTCATAATGGTGTGAGTTTGGTATTACTTTGATTTAATTAGTTTTAGTTTGTGCAGGTGTATGGTTTAGTGTTTGTGGCTTGGTGTGTATGCTGGATGTAGTTTGTGGTTAGGTGTGTAGTTGTTGTTGGGTTATATGTTTGTGTACCTGTTATAGTAGGTTTGCTAGACCTGTTGTTTATTCCGAGGTTGCTGGTTTTCTTCGGGGTTTTGCTTACGTTTTGGATTGTTGGGTACTTTTGAGTTTGTGGGATAGGTAGTGGCTTCATATTTGTGGGGTGCGGGATTCTCCGCGGGAGACTTGCCATGCTGGGTTTACTTATGTAGGATTTGTAGTTAGGGTTGGAGGGTTCCGTAGTTTTTCTTACTTAGGGCTTGGGTTGCTTGGATTTGATTTCAAAAACCGGCCTTTCCGTTTTGTGTTTCGGGGCCTTACCTGTGATGTTGGTTTTGCTTGATGTACTTTAGTTTTGGGAGTTTCCTTGGGATTTCGGGTGACCTGCGGGATTTTCGCTTGGTGTAGGGTTGATATAATATAGACATATTGCTAGATAGTTGTAGTTTGTGAGGTTGTTGGCTCTGCCTTATATAGACAATATGCTAGCTTGCAGGGTTTAAAGCAGGTTCTACTTGGTGTACTTTAGCATGGGAGTTTCCTTGGGATTTTCGAGGGACCTGCGGGATTTCCGTTTGTTGTAGGTTTGATGTGGTATAGTCGGATTGCTAGATGTGTGTGGTTTGGGAGTTTGTTGGGATACTTTATATTGGAGGTATGCTAGACTTGAGGGTTTAAGTGTGGGTGCTTTGATTGTGGAGTAGACCTCGAGTTTCTGGTATTTGCCACCTTTGTATTAGATTGTACGTTCCTGTAGCTGTTTTCGTTTCCGGAGTTTTGGGTTGGGTAATAGTTGTTTGTAGCATGGGTTTGTGGATTAATTCCGGGGTAGGGTTTGGTTTTTGTAAATTGTGGGTTTTCGAAGGTTGTTTTAAAATGGTTGTACTTGTTTATGTTGCTGACTACGTATTGATTAAGGATTTTGGTTGTTTAGTTTTGATTAGTTAGAGGTTTGGAAGGTTGCGTGTGGGTTTTGGTTTAGAAGTCCCCATAGGTAGGGGTTATTGTGTTTAAGTTTACTGGGGTTAGGGCTCTATTTGAAGTTAAGTTTTTGACGGATCGCTCGGCATGGTGTTTTATGTTTATTATCTTATGGGTATGTTGTTATGATGTATTTGTATGATTGGTTAACTTGTTGCATTGGAGTGTTTATGCTTGCCTTTGGTTTTGTGGTTTAGATACGTGAATATGTATTGCATAGTTACTTTTCGGTTGTTTTTAGCTTGTTGTTTGTTCGGGTTAACGTCAGCAATATTTAATTTTGTAGTGCTGTAGGTTTGTATTTGTTTGTTATCTAGTGTAGTTTATTTAAATTATTGATATTTGTATTCTTAGCCGATATTGTTAGAGTGTTTGCTTTTATTTGTGATTTGTGGTTTTTGGTTTTACTGGAGTTTGGGACATGTGTTTTCTATTTTGTTAGGTTAGTAATTTAGTTTGTTTGGTGTAGGGTTGTTGATTTTGTGTGCTTTTATATTTTGTATACTGTATTTGTTAAGGGGTATAGGTGTTGCTATTATGTTTTACTTTTATTGTTGGTGGAGTTGCTTACAGATGTTTGTTGAGAGCGTTGGGAATCATATGTTTGTTAGCTGCTATAATAGGTTTGTAATAGTACCGCTTTTTGACTTGTATGATTTTGATATTACTTAAATGTTATAGGTTTCTAGTTTATTCTGTGTTACGTTGTATTGTTAATTACATGTGTGTCCTCGTATTAGAATAAAATATTTGTTATGTGTGTGGTTTAATTAGTGTGTTTGTGCTGTTTAGTTTGGTTATATTAGCGATGCACTGTTACGCTATTCGTGACTTTAGGTATGTTTGTTTTATTGCTATTATTGACACTTTAACGTTTTGTGTTTGGGTTTCCTTGATTTGTAGGTGTTATGCGTGACTGTTTATATGTAGGGATTTTGATGGGCTTTGTAATTGTTGACTTGCATACACTTGCGTGTGAGCTTGTGTTACATCATGGACAGCATCTTTATTCTTTGGTTAACCAGGGTTACATGCATATCGGCGTGAACTTTGGGTTTTGTTTACGTTAAGGTACATGTTTAACTGTTTTGTTGTTGGTATTGCTTAGTAGTTGGTGGGTGGGTTTCGAGGACTTTGTTTAGAGGTTGGTTTTTTCATATTGTTGTCTGTTTTAGACTATGTGGGTGGGTTGAAACTTTGAGATTTTGTTGTAAGGGTTTTGAATTTACGGTAGGATAGGTAGGTCGAATTCCTAAAATGTGGACTGATTGTTGCTTTCTATGCTTTATGGTGTGTTTGATAGGTGTTGGTATTTAGTTTTTTGTGGGTTTGGGTTATTTGCTTGAGGTTATGATTTACTACACATTACCCTGGATATTCTGCAATGGATGGTAGTGTGTTGTTTTTGTGTTTTGGAGTTTCTTAGGTTTGTCATGCTTTTGTTTCCCGGTAAACGTATCTTTTTGGTTATTTTTGCTAATTATTGTTGGTGATTTTGTGTTAGTTGGTTGTTTAGGTTACTGTTCCTTGCAATGGTTTATGTAGGTTTGTGGCAGCGAGTGGAAGTTACTATTATGTAGATACGTGGGCATTTACTTTGTATTGAGCGATTGTGCTTGCTGGATGTTACGTTTTTTAATTTTGTGTGCGTAGAGGTGGGTATTTTATGTTCTTGTTATAGTATTGCGGGCTATGGTTGCTTTTGTCCTGGGGATTAACGTTACTTTCATGTTTTCTTGTTAGATTCAGGTTTTTATAGGTTTCGTTGTGTATAACGTTTGGAGGGTTTTTGTGTTGTATAGTGGTTGTAATCTTTGTTTGGATTTGCAATTAGGGCAGGTGTTGGTGCTTTGCTACTGTTAATATTTAGTTTTCGCATTTACCTTTATGTTCTAAGTTGGTAGGATGTTTACGTTTACTGACTAAGGTTGTTGGTCTTGACTGGGTGTTTATAGTTTAGATGGATATAATTTGTTTATTTGTACTTGTGTTTTATGATACTTTTGTTTAAGGGTGTTTTGCGGTTTGTGTTGATTTACTTATTAGGTTAGGATTAGTTTTGCTTTCTTTGAACATAGATGTTGGTGCACTCGCTTTCTTGAATTTGAGTTTGTTGCTTCGATGTTTAGTGTTAGTGTTCATAGTTCAGGTTTTAATTTATATGTCATATACTGTGTTGCTAGTTATAAGTTTGGTTTTAGTATAGTTTTGCTTTCTAAATACTGTAGTAGTTTGCAGACTTGTATTTTAGATCTTAGTTCCTATAATTTTGTGTAATACTATACCTTACATTGTTTTCTAATTATTACTTTTGAGGCTTTAGTGGTTCTGACGGTTTATATTGGTTGTTTAGACTTTAGTATTTACTTTTTATGTTGGGCTTGATTTGTGATGCATATGGTTTGGGTGTTTGATTGGTTGGGTTTACGTTATGGAGTTGGGTTTTGTAGTTTTGTTGATTTAGAGTTGCACCTTTTATGTATTTTGGGGTAACGCATGGTTGGGGTTATTTATGTTATTATTTGATTATGTTTGTTTTGTATGTGTTTGTGTTTAATGTTGGTTTAGTTATGTAGATACTTCTGTTTGGGGTTTGCATAGTTTTTATTTAGTTTGCTAGGGTTGATGGGAGTTCTGGTTTGTTATTTTGTGTTAGGGGTGTATATTCTTAGAGTCGCTTGAATAGTCGTGTTTTTGACTTGCGGTTTCTGTTTAACGTGATAGGTGGGTTGCGCGTTGTAGTTGGTTTGCTTTGTGTCAGGTGCATTTATGATTTGGGTTAGTGTTTCTGTTAGAGTGCTTGTTTTCGAGGTTCATTTTGGTAGGTTTTGTGTTTGGGTTTTTGCAGATTTATTGTGTATGTTTTACGTAAGGCCAAGTAGATTGGGTCTACGGTCAGGGTTTGTTGCACAGGTGTTGAGTTGATGTGTTTTGTTTTAGCCTATGTACTTTGTGTTTAGAGGTAGGCTGGGTCGTTGGTTTGGGTTTTGGTTTTTGCTATGAGGTGTATAAGTTTTATAGATTTGTTATAGGACTGTTTAATGCTGCAGATTTCGTTTGTTGCCCTTTATGGAAACTTGCGGATTTTTGTGTTTTCCTAAGTTCGGTGTTTGTGCAACCAGTAGGGAGGCCTGGGTTCGTGTAGGTTGCTTCCACCTGCAGGTTTTGTGTCCTGTGTAGGGTTGATATAATATAGCATAGATGTTGCAGGTACAATGCATGTAGGCTTTGTTGAATTGGTTGAGATTATGGTATTTTTGGGGTTTTTACATGCCCCTGCTAGATAGGTGATTTGTGTAGTTCTCATAATGCTGGGAAGCTTGGTTTTGGGGTTGTTGATATTGTTGTTTTGAATGCTTCGAGGTGGGTTTTTGACGTTTTGTGTTTGGTGGGTTATTTGCATGGGTAGACTTGATTTTGTAGTTTTATTATAGTGTTGTATACGTAGTGATTTGCATTGGTTGGAGATCTTGCGACTTGAAGATTCGAAACTTGTGCTAGTGCGTTTGGTTTAGCTTTTAGGTTGGTTGTGTTTTTCGGTTTTTTGGGTTTGGAGGTTTTTATAGTTTGTGTTTTGGAGTAGGTTTTATGTGGGCATTGTTTCTTATAATACACGTAATATGTTGGGTGGGATTGTTTATTTGTATGTTGAGACTGTAGTTTTGGGATGTGTTATTGCTACGACATTGGTGATTATAGAGCTGGTACTAGGGTAGGTTTTTGGTTCCGCGTATATTCATTGCTTTGTATGATTTGGTGCGATAGTTTCACTTGTAAGTTTCGGTTGTGGGTTTATTTGCCGAGATATTTGCATTCGAGGTGGGGTTTGGTGATTTTAAATGAGTAGATGTGTACTTCTAGAGCTGTACTTTGTGTTGTTAAGTATTGTGTTTTGATTTGCAAACAGATTATGGTATGTTGCTTTTACTGTGTGTTTGCGATTAACTTATGTAGATTTGTAGATTTGTTAGAACCTGTTGGTGAATTAGGTTTTTTGTGGGTACCTTTTTGGATGCTATTGGTTCGTATTCGTTGGGTTTAGGTTATGTGTTTTGTTTACTTTGCAAGCTTGTTGTAGTATTCTCGTGAGTTTGATTTAGGTTTTGGATGTTAGTGTTAGAGCATGGTTATACGTGTAAGGGTTGGGTTAGTGCAGGTGGTTAACGTAGGTAGTGTACGTGTTACGTGGTGCTTGAGTTTCTTTTGCGTAGGCTTGTAGTTTTGACATTATAGTTGATTTGGTAGTTGTTGTTTGTTGTATTGTTATTTGCAAAGTACTTGATTGTGCGGTGCGCGAGCCCGATTTAGAACGCTCGATTTGATTTTGTTGTTTAGGGTGGGTGTCACTATATTAGAGGTGCGAGTAAGTGCTTTGCGTGAAGTGTTAGCTGTTTTGTTTTATGTTTATTGTATTACACAGTTTTTGTGTTGGGTATTGTATTTGATATTGCAGTTGTGGGATGTATAGTGTCGTGGTTGCTGCCAGTTTGGGGTTCCTACTTGGCTTGTTTTGTTTTAAATTTGGGTTATAGTAGGTGTAATGTGTGTAGAGCTGTTGCAGGTATTTGTGAGCTTGCTGTGGTGGGTTAATGGTATAGATTTGTTGTTTGTAAGTGGTATACATGGGAGATTCTTGGTGGATTGTTGGGTTTTTGTGCTTTATTGTGTTGTGTTTGTATGCATAAATTGAGTGGTGTTTTGTACTTTTGTAGTTTGCTACTTGGTTTAGGATTTAGGTGCTTGCGGTTTGTGATGGGTAATGTAAGTACTTTGAAAGTTATTATTTTGTGTTAAGGTTGGTTATGGTAGTATTTCATGTTGTTTGGGAGGTTTTGGGTTTCGTAAGATTGTCTGTGCGTAGGCTTTTATTCGATGTAACGGTATACCTTGTTGTTTGAGATTTGTTCTTTAAATTGCATGATGCATTGCAATTGTAATACCTTTGGTTGCGGGTTTGTATTAAGATATAAGTATTTTGGACTAGTATTTGGATTTCTGAGATTGTTTGCAATTTGGTGCTATGGGTTTAGTAGATTTATGGTTTGGTTAGTTTTGTGTGTGGAGCTTGTGGGTATTGTTATTTGTGTTGTGTTGTGAGTAGATATCTTTGCAGTTTAGCTTTGCAGGAGGTTTGTGATTTACATGTGGGTCGCCTAATTAATTTGTGTCAAGGATGTTTCGCTGATTAGTTTGCTGGGGTATAGGATTTATAAAGGTTGTTTTGTATGTTTGCAGATGGGTTTGATTTGGGAGGTTGTTCTTTTATGTGCTATTATAGTAGGTTTAGCGTATTCGGATTTGTGTGTGCAACTTGCTTTGTGTTTTAGTTGTTACGGTATTTTACTGTGTATGCTTTGTTACGGTAGGGTTTTGTTTATAGGCTGTATATTGTATTACCCGGGTAGAGTGGGTTTTTGGATTTTATTCGCGTAGTAACGTTAGATAAAGGTTTTAATTGTTACACGTATTTATTAGGTTTGTTGGGTTTCACGTGTATGGGTTTCTTTGTGGGAGGAGTGCAGTCGAGCTACTATAGTTACAGATTGTGTAGTGTATTGTAGTGGGGTGGTTAATGTATTGGTGTATGTAAAGGTTTTGGGTTGTGTTTGATTTTGTGGATTCTAAATTATGTATGCCTCTATAGGTAATATTGATACTTTGATATTTTTATTTTTTGATATTACTTTGCGATACATAGATTATAAATTTGATATAAAGCTTTAGTTGGGGTTGGGTATGTTTGCATGTTGTGTTAGGGGTATGTTATTGTGTTGAGTTTGATTTCTTATTATTTGCACTTTTAGTTTTCTGTTTTGTAGAGACTTGTGTAACGTAATATTGCATTATTTAATCTTTATAGTTTGGTGTTATTACTTGGTATTATATGATATCTTTGTAGTTTAGTTACTTGTGGAGTGGTTTGCTTCCGGGGTGGTTTAGCGTATAGGTTATAGGAATGTTTGTTAGAGTTTGGTTTGTAGTACTCGTGATTTTGCAATGCATATAGTATAGTCTTGTTTGGGTTTAGAGATTTAGTGTATTTTTAGGAGTTGTTTGCGGGGTTATAGCTGGAGTTTTGCTTGCATTGATTTTAATTTGCTAGGGTGGGAATGTGGTTGCGTTATGGTAACTACCTTTATTTTAGTTTATTTCTATTTGGGGTATTGTTAGTTATGCCTTGTTTGTGTTGCTTTAGATTTTGTAGTAGGGTTTGTTGTGCGTGTTTAGTTTGGTTGGCAGATCAGTTTTGTTCGTGGTGTGTGCACTTGCTGGGGTTTTGTTGGTTGCATAGTTGCAAAGATTTAGTTAACTTCGTGGATTCTGTGTTGAGATTGTGGTTTAGTGGGCAAGTACGCAAGGTTTTCTTAGGATATGTTAAGTTTAGGGGTTGTTTAAATTGTTGCGAGTTACTTTGATTTCGTTTTGGCGTGCATGCTTGTAGGGTGTACGCTATACAAGTTATTATTGCTATTACTTTAACGATACTTGTTGTTACACTTAGGATGTGGATTGCGTTATATAATGTGTTATAGTTAGAGTTTATAGATAGTGTTTACCGGAGTTTGTTTTGTCTTTACGTGTTGTTTTGGATTTGTATTCTAGATAGGCTAGATGTTTGTGGAGCGTGTAGTTTTTATGTTACTTTAGTTTTAATGACTTTATATGAGTTGTTTCTATTAATAAGTTGCTGATGTTTTGTTTAGAGTTTGCATGATTTGTTTAGTGAACTTGGTAGGTTTTGCTGCTTTTGGGCTGGCTGTATTGAGTAGTTTGCGTGGGATTGTTGTTTTTAAGGAGGTAACGGGGTTTAACGCATTATGTTGTACGGGCGGAGGTTTTGTGGTACAATGGATTGAAATGAGGGTTTCGGGATCGTTGCTTAACTACGGGATTTCGTCCGTGTGTAGGGTTGATATAATATAGTTAAGTTTCCTTAATTTTGAAGTAGGGCTAATATGCTGTATTTATGGGTGTTGGGACAGTCCTAGGGGGTTGTATTACGTCGGTACGGCCAGAATTTCGGTGTTTTTGGGGTTTTTGGTACGTGTGTATTGCAGGATATTATGTTGTGTAGGGTGCCTGTAGTACGTACGCCTTTTTGGTTTGTAGGTTGCTATAATATTGGTGTGGGCGATTGTAGACTTGGAGATAGTCTTGTATTTCGTGGGCTAGAGTTTAGGGTTGTGTTTAATGTGGTTTTTTGATTTTGTGTTCGGAGAATTAGATTTGTATTACGGGGTAGGGTTCATTTTTGTGTGTTTTTACAAGGGTTTTCCCCGGGGTTTATAGGTTATACACAAGGTTTATCGTATTTGTGGTTTACGCCAGGTTGGATTGCTTAGGTTGGGTATGTTATATAGTTTGGCGAATTTTTGTTGATAATGGTTTAAGGCTTGTGTAAGAGGGTTTACAGGTAGTGTTGTATGTTTAGAACTATAGGTTTATACTGTGGGGTAGGGTTTTGTTTGTGGTTTTGAGGTGTCGTGTTTTATGTTGTGTTAAGTTTTGATTGTTTGGTTATAGTAGTACATATATGCTTTAATAATTAGTAGTTGTTTACAGTTTACTTCGGGTACTTTGTTTTGTGGTGTGTAACTAATTGGTGTTTTATGTTAGGTTCTTTCCAGGGTTGTTTTGCGGATTGGTAGTTGTTGTAGCGGTTGTTTTGGATAGCTGTTGGCAGAGGTGTGTTGTACAATTATTTTCTTTGCGGATCAGATTTTGTTGTGGGTTGGGTTGTGAATGTGTGGTGGTTTCGGGGTACTTTTGTATATTTTCATGCTGGAGCTGGGTTTAGATTTAATTGTGAGCGATTTAGGGTTTTGGGTCAGTATTATTTTACATGGTGGGTTTTATGTTGTGGTGTCACAAGTTAATTAATTTGCGTGTTTATATGGATACCTTTTGGTTTCTTACCTTGTGTTTTGGGTTTGAGAACTTTACTTTACACGGTTTGCGGCAGTAGTTGGTTATTCCTCGCACAATTTACGGTAATTCGTATGTATTACTACGTTGCAACTTTACGTGGTTTTGTTTGTAGTGTTTGAGGTTGTGTTTTGTGTTGATGTTGTTTGCGTTTAATTTTGTAGTTATTGTATATTGTTTTTTAGTTTATTTGTATATGCTTACGGGTTTTATTTAGCGTACTTTTTATTTTGGGTTTAGAAAGGTTACATTCCGCAACAAAGTTGTTTGCATGCTCGGGTTTCTTGTTTACAAGTTTTGTATTTAGTGGGGTTTTTGGAGTGTTACTTTATTCCGGAGTTTGGGGTATTATGCTTAGATTTAATGTTGTGTTTGGTTTTCTTGAACTGATTTTGCGTTGGTGAGGACAGGTCTGGATTTTATTTTGTGGGTTTATGGGTTATGGTGAAGTTGTTAATTACTATTGGTATATTAGGTTTTAGATTTATGGATGTTGATATATACACGTCTAAATAAAGTCCAGATGTTGTTTTCTTGATTTGTTGTTACGTGTTTACACATGTTGGTTTTGCAACTGTGTGGGATTGGCTTTTAAAGTTGTAGGTTTGCAGGATTTGTAGAATTGTGGTATGTTGTATTTGCAATCAGGGTATGCTTCAAAGTGGGTTTTGTTGATGTGCGTGGGCTTATGTTTTGTAGTTGATGTGTTGTTGTAGTGTGTTTTTCTTTGCCGTTTGTGTTCTAGGTAGTTTACATGGGTGGTAGGTGGTAATTAAGTTTGTGGTTGCTCGTTTTCAGCATACATTAAGTTTGACAGTTTCAATAAGATAATGCTTGGATTTTCATGGTTGTTAAGTGTTGTTGTTTAATGGTTTATAAAGTGTTTATGGAGGTTGTGCTATTTTTGTTTCTTTGAATAAGGGTGCAGGTTTGTTCGTGAATATACTGGATTTGTTTTGTTTCGAGGTTTAATGGCTTTGTTTGATATTTTTACGGTACATATACATTTATGTTTGTCTACAGGGGATGGTTGAGCTCCGGTTTTGGGAGTTTTTGTTGTTGAATTGTGTGATTACTATTGTAGGTTTGTGTTTTGTTTTGCGTACTTGTTCGCATGTTTGTTTTGTATTTCTTAGATATGTTCGATATAGGCTTTTGGGTTTTGTTTTAGCTTGTTTATTATTGCATCTTTTTATTGATATTGTTTTGCCGGCTTTGTGGCAAGATTGTGGTCAAGGGTTTTATTTAGCCTGTAAGGGTCCGCAAAGTTGTTTGTTTGGGTTTTTACTTTGTGATTGCTGGGGTGATAATGAGGTATGGTTTGAGTATTTGTCGTACTTTCTGTAGGTGGACATATAGCGTAGTTTGCGTTACGAAGGGTGGGTTTGCTAGTGGTTATTGTTAGTTTTACCATTTAGGATTGTTTTGGGTTTATTTTATGTTACGCTTTTACTCCATGCAATGGCTTCTACTTATAGTAGTGTTTTTGAGGTTCAAGGTTTTATGTTTGCTTACTTGTTATAGGCTCCTTTATGTTTGCTGAGTTGTTGAGTGTTAACTTTGCTTTTACGTAGTACTTATGGTATGATTGACATAGGTGTTCGGTTATAGGAGTACATGTTTGTAAAGTTGCTTTAATGCATGTGACTAGTTCTATTATCAGTTGCAATGGATTGTACCAGCATTGGTTTTGATAGTTTTATGTTATTTAGTTGCATGCATTTAGAGTTGTAATATTGATTATATCTGCACCAGTTTAGCACTATTACTTATTTATGTATATTAATATTTAGGTAGAGTTGGTAAGGCGCTACGTTTTAATTTGTAAGTTGCAGGTTGTTTTGATTTGGGATTTTGATTTGTAGCAGGTGGGTTTATAGTTTGCAGATTTGCTTGGGTTTGCTTGAGGTTTTGTGCTGGTGAACTTTGCGTAAAGGTTTTAACGTTATGTTGTTTTTGTTGTTTTGTTATAATTTTCGTGGTTGTAGTTATAGTTTATGGACTTGCAATTTAGGTTTGTTGGTTTTATTTGTAGCTTACTTTGTATTTGCTTGTTTCGACAATGTATTGAGGGCAGCTACCTTTGTAGAGTTTTAGTAATTTGTTTCGCTCTTTTGTTTTGGATATAGTGGTATTTACCCATTGATTTTAGTTTGTTTGTTTTCTTTAGCTTTATGTTGGTGGTTTTAGAGGCTGTGTTTTTTGGGTGTTAGATTGCAGACTGATTACACATTAGTGGTGATACGACTTGCTGTTCTACCGAATGCGTCCTTGGGTATTATATGCACTTTAGTTTTAGGCTTCGTTCTTTTATATTTGCCTTTTAGTTATATAGTGGCTATAGGTTTTGAGTCGTATTACTTTGGATGTTTGCTGGATCCTTTCTATTTTGGGTTGTGGATTTTACAGGTTGTCAGTTTAGCGCGTTTACACTTAACATTATGCTGGCAAAGTTTATATTTTTGGTTTACGTGTGTTTATTAGTTTGGTTTTTATTATGATGCTTTATGATTACGTGTGCTAGATTAGAATGTTTAGTACTATCGTACTTTGCGTTGTAATTGTGGGTTTTGCAGTTTGCGTGTTTTGGGGCTTGGTTTGCTTGTGGCTTTTTGTGGGTAGTTGGGTTTTGCTTTGATGTTGCATTTTGGTTTTCTTTGATCGGTTTCCTGGGCTAATTAGTAGTGCCTGGACTATGCTATTTTGAGGTTTTGTGGTGAAACTGTGAGTTTTGCGTGGTGTAGAGGGTTGATATAATATAGTTTAATATACGAAGCTCTTATATTTGCTTGGGTTTGAGCCGAAATACAGTGTTTTACTTGTGGGTTTTGTAGTTTTGGTAGTATGCTGGGATTCTGGGGATATTTGTTGGCAGGTACGTTTTCAGGTTTTGAGTTTTGGGTTTCCTTTGGATTTTGCGCTGGGCAATCTTAACTTGTTTGGTTTGGGCCTTTTGACTTTGTTGAATTTTGGGTTTGTAGTAGGTGTGATTATGGACAAGGGCTTGGTTTCAGGAATTGTTACGGATAGTTTAGATGTTTCGTTGTGGACTATGTAGGTTGGTATGTCCTGGGTTTTGATATTTGTAGTTATATAGCTGGGCTGAAAGTAGTGTTTTATTTGTGATTTGTGCATGTCTGATTTACTTAACATTTCAATGGCTTAAGATTTGACAAGTTTCTTATTCTTTAACTTAACGGATGCATTAGGATTTGTGTGTTACATAGGTTGCGCCATTTCAAGGTATGTGAGCCCATCATGTTTATTGTTTGGTACATTGTAATTTTAATAGTTAGTTTGCATATGTTGTTGTTTAGTTGCGTTTCTTTATGGGAAGTATTCGTGTAGTTTATATGGGTTGGTCTGGGGTGGGTTCTGTCTACTTAGGTAATTTATAAGATTCGGTAATTTACGTTGCCTTTGTAGTGATGTTAGAGGTTATGATTTCTATGTGGTTGGCTGTATTTGATTGGTTGGTTTACTTGTGATATATAACTCTTTAAAGGCTAGTTGAGTTGTGTTTGTGTGTTGATGCTTGTTGGTTTATTTTATATACTTTAACGTTTAGATAATATAGATTTTACGTGGGAATGTTGCGGACTTTTCAGTTTTAAATTTATAGCTTTAATGATGGCTTAGGGTTTGGTGTGTTTCGTGTTTCATATTAAATTTAAGTTGTGGTAGTTTAGACTGGTGTTTGGGAGGTGGGCTTCGGATAAATCTTGATCTGTATAAGTTAATTTGTTAGTTTTTGTGTTGCTCATAATCGCTAAAGTTATGTTAATTAAGAGGTTTTATTGTGTTAGGGTTTTGTTTTGTATACTTTGTGTAAATTTCCTTCAGTGCGGATGTGTTATAGTACCATACTTACTTGTTTGGGTTGTGTAGATTGGTTGGTACTTCGGTTCTTTAATTTATTTATTTCTGGTTATTGTAATGGAAATATTATAATTGGTTTGTTGTACTTTTGATGTTTGGTTGTGTCCATGGACATTTGGGGGATAATTGCTTTTTGTGTGGTTTGTGTGATAGTTTCAATATATGTAGGAGTTATGTTACGCCAGGTGTGTTTGTTGTTTGTATATCGTGTAGTTCGTGGGTTTTACTTTAATGGTTTGTATAGTTTGTTGTGATTTTGAATACTTTGCTTTAAGGTTTGCTGTTTGTGTTTGAGGTTGGCTTGCATTTCTGTGAGTTGCTACTACTTTCTGTTTATGTTAGTAGTGGTTTGTCGTTTGTTTTGTTTGGGGTTTGAGCGATTACAAGGTTTTATGGGTTCCCGGGTGTTGTGAGGGATTGGTATTTGCAGGGCTTTTGTTAGAGATTTCGGAGCGGTTTGATTTTACTATAGGATGAAACTTGACCCTCCGGTAAGGTTTAGTTTGGGATGTACGTGCTTTTGTTTTGTGATTTTGTTATTTAGCTGCGATTATGCATACTTTGAGTTTTATTTGTTGGTTTGTAGGTTGGCATTTATACAGTTAGTTTGGGTTTATAGGTTGCATTGCGGGTTGTGTTTTTAGATTTATGGTTATGGTTTAGTTTATGTTTTAAGGTATCATAGGTATGGTTGTTGTTCCTTTATACTGCGCCACTATTTTGTGGAATGTGCAGGGGTGCTGTTTGATGTCGTGCACTTTTGTTTTGTTTGTGGTTGTGATCCGGGATTTTGGGTTCTTGTTTGATTGAAATGTTGTATTAGTGTTTGCATTAGTTGACAGTAGGGTGGGTGTTGTTTTATGTTTACTTTGTGGGTGGAATGTTGTGTAAGTAGTTTTGTAGTGTTTGTATTATATTGGTGTGTGTGAGGGTTGGGATGTAGACTGTAGACTTTTGTTTGGGTTCTATAAGTCTTGGATAGCTAGTTTGGGTTGGTTGGTTGTTGTTGGGTTTGGTTGTAGGTTCTAGAATGTAGTTGTTTTATTGTGTTACATGGGTTTAGGCAGTGCAACTTGTCGTTTGTGGGGTAGTAATGATTATAAATTTTATACGTTTGTACTTGTTGAGTTTGCATGTACTGCGATATGCGTGTTAGTGTATGTATAGCCTTACATGTTAGTTTTTGTAGATTATGTATAATGCTGTATGTACTTGCTTGTTATGTTAAGATTTTATACTATTAATTGATTTGTAA
>JASAOA010001361.1:0-14951 GCA_030849815.1 Vickermania spadyakhi | reverse complement strand
GGTGATTATACAGGCTGTAGAAGTTTAGTGTTATAGTAGTTTGTTTTTTTGTTTTCTCTACGTGTGTGGTGATTGCTCGGCATGCTTTGTTTGCGTAGTTTTTGTGGTTGGGTTTTATAATTGTGATCCAATATTACTTGCAATCGGACGCGCGAGGTTTGATGTTTTGTTTTGAATTTTGGGTAGGCGCGTGTAGTGAATTTTGTAGGTTTATAGATGGTTTGACGTGGATTTTACTTTTAATTTTAAATAAATTTAGCATTTTGAATGAGATGCGTATTTTGATGTTTTGTTTGAATATTATTTGGTGTTTTAACATGGTGTTTTACGTTGGTTTTGGGTGTTTGGAGTGTTGTTGTAGTTTAATTTTCCATACAGAGGGGTAATGTAGATTTTGTGTTTATTACTTAAAGGTTGATATTGGCCAGACATTTGATATTTGGTTATTTGTTAACTCATTATTAGTTAGTTAGTAATATTTCGTTTTATGTTGTATTTTTGTTATTACTTTACTCGTGATGGACATGTGTAGTGGGTTTCGACTTGTGATATGTTTGTTTTTAATTTGCTTAATTTACTTGTATGTTTGACGTTGGAGTTGTTAAGGTAATTTCATAAATTAGGGGTTGTTTTAGTGCAAGGTTTTGTATGCTGTAGGGGTTGACCTACTTTGTGGTGGGTGTTGTGGATTGGTTCAAGAGTGTAGGTTGTTGCTTTCGGGTTTTTACTTGCTTTAGTGCTACTTAGGTACGCTAATGGACAGGTGTTTTACAGTTCATTTATAGTGTTGCTGTATGAATGTTTATGTATGTAGGTTTTTAAGATTGTTACTTGGTGTTTTATTGGATTAGTTATTTAGGTGTTTACGTAGCTTAGAGTATATAGGATTTGTAATATTATAGTTTTATGGTATTGTTATATTATTACTTACTTTATATGATTACGTTGCGCATAGAGGTTAAATTTGGATAACTGTTTATCACTTGCTTGATAGTATTTTGTTTGCGTGCTTGTAGGTCTAGGTATGTTAATTTGGTTTGGTTTGTGACAAGTTCATACATTCGAATAAATAGTTTGCGTTTGGAACATGTTGGCGTATAGTTGTGTTTAAACTGGAAGTTGTGCGTAACGAGATTCTGTAGTTTTTATTTGTGCTTTTATGTGCCTGCACTTGTTGATGGACCTTTAAAATATTTATTAGTTTTGGTAATTGTATAGTTTTGGGTTTGTTTACTGTGTGTGTTAGCTTTTTGCGTGCATATTTGTATACTTACTTACATCGTTTTACTATAGTTGTTGGCGTTAGGTTTGTAGGTTGGTTGTCCTGCAAAATGATTTGATTGGCTTTAGATTTGGGGTATTCGTATACTGGTGATTCGTTGGGGGTTTTGTGTAGGTTGTTTAATTTACGGTCTACTTTTGTTTCTAGTTTTATACCTAGGATGTACGTATTCTTATTGGTTGTTGTTAGTTTAGAGCGGAGTTTGCAGGTTTGCGTGATTGATTGTGGGTTTGTAGGATTGTAGGATTTCCGAGAGTTATGTTATTGTACGATGTGTTTTAGGATGGTAAGTGTTGTTTTAGGCCAATTATTTGACTTACATATACAGGTAGGTTATTGCTGAAGTTTGGTAGCATGTTTGTGTGTGTTTTGAATTCTGTTGTTTGTGTTATAGGTTGGTATGTAGCCATAGTGGGTTTGAGTGCTACACCATTTATTATGTTTGCTAAATGCTTTGGGGTTTGTATTTAGTAGTTCTGTGTTTATTTGGATGTGTTTGTGTACCTTTGTTGTTTTACTTGATTACGGGTTGCAGGCGTATTATTTCGGACAAATAGTTTAGTATCATTGTTACTTGCTCATCTTATTGTTACTTATTAATTGCTTGCAGGTGTTACATGTGTATGATGATTTGTTTTGAACTTGCACTGTGTATTTGTAAATGCTCTCTTGCAGTTTGGGTTCTTTGATTTGTTAGGATTCCTATGATTACTACGATGAGTATCCCTAATATTAGTCAAGGTTAATTGATTTTTTACAGCTTGGGGTTTTTAATTGTATGTTTGATTTGTGGTGCAGACCATGCTTAGGTTGTTTACGTACGCCGTTGGTTCGTGGATTTGGGCATACACATAGTTGTTGCTGATTTACTTTTAGTTTGCAGTTATACTAGTTATCTGCAGATTTTGTGCAAGTGTTGCTGTAAGTTAGTATGTTTACCGTGGGATTTCTTTTATTATGGGTTATAGGTTAGATAACTCTTTAAGGCATGTAACTTTCGGTTCTATATGTGTTGTGTTTGGGTAGGTTGGTTGTTTTTTGATATAGAGGTTTGTATTTTGTTTTTGTGTGCCACATTAGTAAGACTTGTTTTGTATACGCTTTATAGTAATGTTGTTGGTAAACGATCAGATATGATTTTACTTTGTTTTGGGGTGTAAGTTGCTATTAATAAATGCTTCTTAATTCCTGGGTGTTTTCTTTATGTTTATATAGACATGTATATTATGACTTTTTAGGATGTGTTTGTGTTGCTTATTTGCAGAGAGCAGGTTTACGTTTGTGGGCGTGAATGCGTTCACTTGTGGTTTTCTTTTGTTTTCGCCGGACTTATGGTATGTCGCCATGGATTGTATGTTTCTTTTGCTTGAGGGTTGACGGGTGTTGATGCAGATTTTATGTGAATCTTATGTTTTCCTAGCTTGTGAGTTTGTTTTTGGTTGCAATTTAATTGCGTTTGGTTTTGTTTTGTTTTTTCAGGCTTTCGGGGCATGTGTTGTCCTTTCCTTAAGTTGCTTTTTGTGGTTGTGTGGTTGGTTTGTTTTGTATTTGCTGATTACGTGTAATTGTGCAGAATCAGTGTTCAAGTTCAGGTTTCTGTTTCTAATGCGGGTATTCGCATTTGGTAGTTTGTTGGTTTTGTTGGTTGTGAACTGAGTTTCTCTAGTTCTTCGGACTTATTGTTTGGTTTAGGTAAGTTCCGATTGGTGGTTTGGCGACTCTTTAATAAATTTCGGAATATTCCTTTATACAGAGGTTTTCGCTGTGGTAGTTTATAGTGTGGATTCTCATATGTTGGTTGGGGTGTTTGTTTTGGTATTCGTGTTTTTAGGATAGCTTTTGTGTGTACGCTTTGGGATCAGCAGACTGGTGTGTATGCTGTTTCGGGCATTAGATAGTTTGTATTGCTTGTAGTTGTCGGGGTTGAATTGCAGCTGCTGGCGGGTTGCGTTTGCTTTGCGTAATGGGTTTTTCGGTAGGTTTGACATAGTATGTGATCTTCCGGTTTCCACTTGTTGTTTTTGGTTGCATTGGTGAGGTTACTCTACATGGTTTGTGGGTGTTTATTTTGTGTTTGGGCAATACGTTGTGATTTTGTAGATTCCTTGGGTTTTGTGATTTTTGGGTTTGCATGGTTTAGGTTTGGTATTATTGGTTTCATGCAAACTGCGGATTTGTGTTCTCCTGGAGGGTTGATATAATATAGATTTACTGTAGGATTTGCTAAATTGTTGGTTTTAGGCTGTTTTGCTTTTCGGGCTCGTAGGTGGGGTTTTTATAGTATTTGCTGTAGGACTGCTGAGTTTTTGGGTTTTTGGGGTATTTTGTGGGGTTTTTGGGGTAATTTATAGTGTTTGGGCAAGCTGTAATCTTGTAGATGCTTTGGGTTTCGAGGTTTTTGGTGTGTAGGGTTAGGGTGATATTATTGAGGTTTATTAAACCTGCAGGTTTGAACTCTCCTGGAGGGTTGATATAATATAGATTACTATAGGTTTGCTAGCTTGGGTTTTAGGATGTTTGCGTTTCGGGTATTTGTAGTTTCAGAGTTTTATAGCATTTGCTGTAGGGTGTTGCGTTTTTTGTTTTGGTGGAGGTTGTTCGAATGTTAGATTATCTCGTAACTTGGACCTACTTGGATTTGGGAGTCTGTTATGTAATTGTTTTGTTTTATTTTGATTTTGTTTCAAGAGGGATGTAATTTTATTAGGTATTTGTGTACCTTTCATTGAGCCTTTTCGTGTACATTTGTTATGAGATGGAGTTTGTTTGTTGCTTGTAGGTTGGTGTGTTTGTATAGTTTGTAGGTTGCTGGTGGCAAGGCTAAGTTGAGAGTCCTGTTTGCTGGTATATTTAACGCGTGCAGGGGTTAGCAGTGTTTGATATGAGATGTTACGATTTTAGTTTGTAGTTTTGTGGGTTAGGTTTGTTAATTTGTGTTAGGTAGAGCGGTTATGTTCGGTTTATATGCTGTGGGTTAAGGGTACTTTAGTTATGTTTTATTTTAAGTGTATATTCGGAAGTTTGGGTTGTGCACTTGCCGAGTTTGGATTTAATGCTTTACTTGTCAGGGTTGCTTGTTGCCTTCGTTATTTGGTTTAGTTATTGTTTGGGTTGGGTAGGTAAGTGGGGGTTTTGTTGCTTTTATTATTGTGTTAGTTTGTGCGACCATTAGAGTTGTTATCGTTTTACACTTGTTATGTGTTTCGGTATTTCATTTAAGGTATGTAGTGTACGTTAAGAGTTGTCTTGGTATTTGAGAGTTGCTTGTGGCAGTTTGTGATTTGCAGGAGCGTTGGTCTGCGCTGTTAGTTTGCATTGGCGTTTCCCCGAATAAATTAGTTATTGTATGGTTTAGATCACTGTTTAGAGTTGGTTAGCTTTGATGCTCTATTTGAATTAAAGTTTGTGGTTTACTTTAATGTTATGAATTATTTATTTGTAGATTTTGGTATACCACTTTTAAATGTGTTTGATGGGTTGGTAATATGTAGGTTCCGGATATTTTATACAGGTGACTTGCTGAATGGTTTACTTGTTGTTTAGTTTAGGAGGTTGGGTGTTTGGTTGATTACATGTTTTAGTGTTGTAAGTATTGTATATTGTGTGTTGTTATTTAATTATGTTTAAGGGTTGGGGTTGCATTTGCGTGTGTTTTAGGTTTTCGTATTATGATGCGTATGTTTCAGAGTTGAGTTTTGTTCGTGTGTTTTGTAGGCAGGTTTGCGGTAATTATGTTGTGGGTTTGTTTGTAAGTTTGTTGTGAACTTATAATTTGCTTGTGAAGGTTTAGTGTTTATGATTTAATAAGTAAGAGCAGTGTGTTTGGTTGTGGTTCCTTGGTTTTGAGATTCTTTGGTATGACGACACTCTTTAACTATTATGTTTCGTTATATGTTTGTGAGGCTTAGGGGTAGTCACTTTGGATAGGTGTATGCAGCATGGGTTTTGTACGTTCCGGGTTTGTACGCGTAGAGGTGTATTTAGTAACGTTGACTTTACATTAGACGGGGAATTGTGAGGATTGGTGTTTCTGTTTGTTGCGTAGTACTATGTGGAAGGTTGGTTTTTGTTTGCTTGTGCTCTTTTGCAGTGGGTTGCTGTTATATTGTAGTGTTGTATTTTATTAATTTGTGTGTAAAGTTGTTTGTCGGTTTTGTTTGGGTTATGGAATTTTGATAGTGGGTTTAATATGTTGGTGACGGTACATATAGGTACTTACATGATTGGTAGGTTGTTTCAGGATTTAGTTTGGTTTGTTTAGTTAATAGTTTACTTGGGCGTATGTTTGCTGCTTTTGTGTTATTTGGTTTGTATAACTGTTTGGCCGAGGTTACCTTATTTTGTTTTATTATGGTACGAATGTGTTTTACTTTGGGTTGGTAGTAGGCGAATTTGTGGGTTTTGTGCGTTACTTTTGTATTTTCATATATTGTACTTTTGATGTAAGTTTTGTGATTGTAGAGTTTTTGTTTTTAATGATTTGTTTGGGGTATGTGCATTAAGTCAACCCAATTTAGACTGTGCAGGCTTACTGTTTGTATTATGCCTATTATTTTATTTCTGACTTTTTGTAATAGTATATTCACCCAAGTTTAGCATTGGATATTACTTTGATTTTATAAGTGTAAATTTAGTTTTGGCTTAATGTTGATTTTGTTTTGTTTGCTTTGCTGGTTTTGTTTGTGTTTAATGTTAGGACTTACTGTGGGTGCATGTTTGTTTTGCGTGAGATTTTCTGTAGGTACTTGGGTCGTAGACTTGTTTAATTTTGTAGGGTATATGGTTTTGTAGGACTTGTGTTTACTTTCTTGTTTTGTTGTATATATTTAACTACTTAAGTTTGTTTTAGTTTAGGGTACAGTTTTAGTGCTGATTTGTCTTGTTTTACGGGGTTTGTTACTGTGGATTCGCATGTTATGTTTTGTAGTATGTTCATATTATTTTATTATCTTAGGTTTTATAGCTACTGTTTCAGGGAGGTGAGTGCTTGTATGTTTTGGATACTGGTTTGGGTTTGCTGTTTCGATGAATTGCTATTTTACTTGCCATGTGGTAGCTTTGGCGTTTTGAAGTAATTATTGTTTAGTTGTTTTTAAGATGGTACCAATTAATTGGTTTGCATGGTGTGCTGTATAAATGTTTTGTGAGCTTGTAATATTAATTTGTATTGGCGTGTTTGTTTTTGATGTTATTACTTATGTGTGATATATAGGATGATTAATGGTTTTGTGGTATTGCCATTATTTTAGCGGTTTTGTTTATGTAATTTTGCAGTAGGGTTGTAGTATTCATTATTTTGTTAGGTTTAATTTATATAGCTTGATTTTCCTTTGGTTTTGTTTTCCTTATAGTATGTGTCGCTGTTTGCATTTGTGTGCGTCTATGTTATTTAGATATCGTTGTGCAATTGCAGGGTACTTGCACTTTGTATTTGCAGGATCCGTGTAACTTTGTGTATTCCTAGACGAGTGTGGGACGCACACATGTACTTGTTGTTTTATTTAGATTTTGGGAGTGTGTGGTGTAGATTCGATAGTATGTAATCAGGTTGTACTTTGGTTTGGGTTTGGTTGGTGTTGTGGTTGTTTACTTTAGTTACTTCTCTTTAGGTTTGGAATTTTGCTTAAATGTGTTGTTGATTTATGCTTTTTAGGTTGTTATTTTGTAGGGGTTAGCGTTGCAATGAACTTTTTCTTGGTTTGTATTGGTGTGGATTGCTCAGTGGCGTTTATGTTATCAGGAACTTCGTACTTGGTGATTTTATTCTAACGTGGTAGTTGCTATTTGTGTTTGTATAGGTTTTCAAGGGTGTCGGTTGTATGGTAGATTATTATGGTTTGAGATAGACGGTGTGTACGGGGTTTGTTTGTGTAGTTTGTGTTCCGGGATTTTACCTGGATGTTATGATAGTACTCTGGGTTTTTGGGCTTTGGGTAGCTGTTTGTGCTGGTTTAGAGTTTTGGTTTGTAGCGCCTTTCCCAGGGGCAGTGTTAGGTTTACTTGTGCCTGAGGGTAGTGGGTTCTGTATTTATGTGAGAACTGCAGGTATTTTGTCTGCTCAGGGGTTGATATAATATAGGGATTTAGGCTTTACATAATGAAATTGGCCTTTATAGTGGGATTTTTGGGGTTGGGAGGGGTTAGATTTGGTAGATGTAATATGGAGAATTGGTTTATATAAGGAAATTGCCTTTATAGTGAGGTTAATTGGTTTTGAGATTTGCTAGATTTGGGTTTTTGGATATTCTAATTAATACCCATCCTGTAAACTGTTGTTTTAGTGTTTGAGTTTGGGAGTTGTATTTGTGCAAGGAGTTTTAATTCCATAATGTGAGGGTATGTTTTTATGCTTATTAGAATTTGGTGAAGTTTAGGTGCAGCCTAATGTTTTGGGAGCTCATTTTAATTGCTGATTTGTTGGTTTTGGGTTTATTTTGTAGTTATGTTATTTTGGTTAACGTGTTGTGTTTCGCGTGTGTTTGTTGCGGTTATGATTTTGGTAGTGGAAGGTTGTAGATTTACAACGTTATTTATGTTTTGTTAGCGGATTTCGTTTTTGCGCGCTACGTGTTGTTTGCGACGTTATTGTTTTGCGCCTGGTGTTTTTGATGGTTGTATGTGTGGGGTGGATGTTTGCACTTACATTACTTATGGAGTTTGGGGTTTGCGTTAGTTGCTGATGGGTTTAGGGTTGGCGTATGTGTGTTGATTTACATATGTTATGGTAATTTGCGGATTGAATATGTAATATATGTGGTTATTTCAGGAGGTTGTGGATGTTGCATATTGTTTGTTTTGTTTTTGTGGGTTGTAATTTGCGTGTTTTGTTCGTGTGTTTTGAAAGCTTCGTAAGATTTATTTTATAGTAATAGCAAACCCATCTTGTAGTATAACATTTTAGTTCGTTTAGCTTTATTCGATAGAATGGAGGTTGTGGTTAGTATTATGTGGGGGTTGTTGTTTGCCAGGTGTTTTGAGGATTTGTTTGTGTTTCTGAGTTGTGTTGTTTTGTAGTGTATTGTGTTTGATTTGGGCTTTGTTGGATAGCATTTCAGGATTTTATGGTAGTTACGTTTTGCACATAGTGGTTGTGTGGTAGTTATTTACTTATAGTTTTATATTGTTTATGCTGTGTAGGTTTGTATTTTAGGTTTGAATATGGGTTTTTTGGTAGTGTGCTGTGGAACACACTGTTTCTCGTACGTTTGCTTTAGATTGTGCTTTGCGCTGTGTTTTGGTATTGAGCTAGGGCGACCAGTTGTTTGGATTTCTAGTGCTTGGGGTTTTGTGGTAGTTTTGTTGTTGGGCTTGCGCATAGAGTTGTTGGGTTTGGTTTTATTTATTAAGGTTTTGATTGTGTAGGCAGGGTTTGTTTAGGTTTTGTGGACTGTTTGATGGATGCGTTTGGTGGATTGAATACTGTGAATTTTACTTCTGGGTGTGATTGTTAGACCATTTGATTTCTGGGCTTCTGGAGTTAGGTTCATTTAGAGGTTTAACCTTTTATTGTTCGTTTATAGTTGTTGTAATTTATTAAACTTGTTGATGTGTGTTGTGGACTTTTATTTTACTGGGTTTGTAACGGTATTTGAATGTACATTAGCGAGCTTGTAATATTATTTATATCTGATCTTAGTTTTTTTGTGTTATTACTTTATGTGCTTATGTGATTTTATAGTTGTATTAGCAGTCTTTTAATTTATTGTGCATTGTTTATGGTACTTACTGGGGTTTGCTTTAGATTTACATGTTTTATGTGGATAGTGGGTTGCTTGATTTATTTTAGGTTTGTTTCTTTGTTACTGGCAGTTTTGACTTTAGGTTGGGAGGTTTTTGTTTTAAATTGTAGGGGAATGTATGATATAACGTTTACTGCTGTAGATGGTTTACACATTGGAAATTCCGTGGTTTGGGTTTAGCTTTAGTTTGTGTGGTTGTTGTGAATTTGCCCGAGAACTACGTTTTGGGTGGGCTAGTGCTACTTATTGTTGATGGGTTGGTAGTTTTATGTTAGAATATTTAGTGCTGCATGTGGTAGGTTGCTTGCAGTGCTTGTTGTAGCTGTGTAGATTTTACTTTCGTGGGTTGGTGTTAAATGTTTAGGGGTGTTTAGTTTTTGTATTGTTTGCTTTGGGGTTGCAGTTATGGGTACTGTACATACATAATTATTTTCGGGTTACGTTGGCTTAACAGTAGGTTGCTTTGTGTATTATACGTAGGTTTAAAGGTTTTATTTTGTGTTTTTGTTTTATTTTAGGAGTCTCTGTTATGGTTGTTTATTTTATAGCTACATTACGTGCATATGTGTCCGGCGTTTTCTTCATATAATGTTAAGTGCATTGTTTGGATTCGTTAGGCTTACGTGTTTTTTGGTTTTGTTTATGTATTGTAGCTCTGTAGGGATTTTATACTGTGCGTTTATAATTTGATTTAATAAGATTTAACGTTTGCTGAGTTTGTTTGTTAGATATGCATTTGTGTTTGTATTATGATTTGATGTTTGATATTAATAGTTATTGTGGTTAGTTTGGTTTAGAGGTTGTGTTAGCAGTTTTTGTGGGTTTTGTATGTGTATCATTTGTGGGTTTTGCTGCTTGTTTTGCGTAGTTATTTTCTTTCTGTTTTTTCGTGTAAAGTTTTAGTTGCGATATACTTGGTAGGATGTTAATATTTTGGTATAGATTGGTGTGGGCAGATTTGATCTTATTAAAGACTTGTTGCTTGGTGACTTGCAGCTCTGGATTAATTACATTTTAAGTAATGAAAGTTGTGATTTACGGCTGTTATAATTGGAGGTGGATGCTCGATAGATTGTGGGAGGGTTAGGAATTGTTGTTTGACATTTGTTATTTGAATGTTAATTTTACGTTTATATTACTAGCTGGTATGGTTGGATTTACAGCTATGTTTGCAGCGGTAATGTTGTATTAGATGTTTGTATAAGTGCTCTTTTTATTTAGTTTTGGTGTGTTAAGCGCTAAGGTATTTCATTCAGTGGAAGTTTAAGTTTTTAGTTAGCTTACTTGGGTTTGCTAGGGTTATGCTGGTTTGTGTTTGTGTAGGTAGATGACTTCTATTATATTTGCTCAGATAAGCTGGTTTGTTACTTAAAGGATACTTGTTTGTGGTTGCTTTTTGGAGTTGGTTGTTTACGCAGGTGTGGATTTGCTTTGGGTTTGTTATGATTGCGTTTAGGGACTGTAGCGTAGTTTGGTTGTATGTTGTGGAATAAACACACTTGTATTATATTATACATTACGTTACTTGATACATAGTATTTTAGTTTTCGTATTATTGTATTGTTTTCGCGTAGGTTTTGGGTTTGTTGTGATTTGTTGACGTGCACAGGGTCTTTATTTCAAGTTTTCATTCCCAGAGGACCGTGTTTGGTTTGTTTATTTTGCACTTCAGGTTGTTTTGTTTTATATGATTATGATTGGTTGACTCCCTGTTGAAGGTTTGTTATTTTATGCAGGAATTGCGTATTTGGGTTAGTTCGTTTTACGTTTTTCGATATTTGTGTTGTGGGGACTTGGTTCTGGCATATTTTACTTCGCTTTGGGTTTAGGATTATTTGTATTTTGTTTAATGTAGGTGTTCATAACTTGGTTTTTGATTGTAGCTCTTGTAGTTGGTTTTAGATTTTGCTTGTTGTGGGGTAGATTTGGTTGTATTGTAGTTGTGTTCGGTACCGGTCAACTTGGCTGCGCAATGCTAGGGCCACCTTCCATATGTAGTAACTGCAGGTATTTTGGGTGGTTAGGGGTTGATATAATATAGTAGTTACAGTATTAGGGTAAATAGGGCTTTTAAGGGGTATGCGCAGGGGTCTATTATGAGGGTTGTTAGGGTTAGTGGAGTTTTGAGCTTGTTTTTGAGATTTTGGAAGCATGTGCCTCCTTTTGGGTTTGGATTTACAGTCGATTGGTGGGTTGTTAGGGATATAGTTGGGTTGCTTCTGTTTACCAGTTGGATGGGTTTGGTGTTAGTTATGGGAACGTTGCATGGTTTGTTGTTGGAGTGTTCCTAAATTTAGGTTATTTTATAACTTGTGATGTGTATATGTATGTAGGTGTGTATGTAGAGGCGGTTATTTTTTGTTTTAGAGATTAAGTTATGGTTGTTTGGGTGTGCTGTTTTAATTTACTGTATTTGGTATTGCGGTTTTCTTGTTAGCTTGTGTTTCTTGTTAGGAAGTTAATTGAGGTTTGCAATGTTAGATGGATTTTTGTTGCTGTGTAGTTCTCTTAGAGTTTCTGTTGAACACTTGTGTTCGTATTAGCCTGCAGCTGGTTTAGGTTATGCCATTTTAGGCTAGTTTTATGTTATGTGGTTTTATGTTTTGCTTTGTACAGGTTGTGGTATAAGGGTTTGCTTGTAAGGGTGTTGACTGCGTAAATTGTGGACTGCACTTTAACGTGCATTTGTTTAGTTAGAGGTTTTTGTTTATAGGAGGCTTTATAGTGCACTTTAAGATATGTTTAGGTTTGTTATTTGTAGGTGGGTAAGGTGGTTTGCTTAGCGTTTCGTGGGTACGTGAGCGTTTGTTTTTGTCTTATGTGTTTACAGTTTTGTATGTTACTTTTTATATTTGCATTATTAGGTTTTGTTGTTATAGTTGTGTTGGGGAGGGAAATTGTAGTTTGCTGGTAATTGTGTTGTAGATTGCTGTATATGGGGATTTAGATTACACTAGGAGTGTAGTAGATGTTGTGTAGGTTCAATTTAACAACTGGGAGTTGTGGTGTAAGTTGTGGTAATATGAGTTTATTTAGGTGTGTTGTTTTCGGTTAGTTTGCTTTATATTTGGCATTTTATATTAGATTTCTATATTGTGGGTGGGATGTGTATGAGTTTTAGGTTACACTGTATATAGGGGTTTGTGAGTTTGGCTTGTTTGATTTTGGTAAGGTTTGTATTTTTATTTATCATTTATTTCGCGTATGTAGGTTGTGTGACTTAGAGGTTGCGTGGGTGGATGAGTATGCTGTTTATATTATGCTTATTTAGAGGTCTTATGTTTGTTGGAGGTTTGCATTTGAATTAATTGTGTTTATAGTTTAATTTGGTGCATTACCACAGAGGGTGTGCGTTTGGGGGTTTTGCTAGATTGTTGTTTTAATTTTGCTGTAAAGGTGTTTGGGTTGGTTTTTGGTGTTATAGCATGGGTATACTTCCAATGATTTTAGCTTCATCGGTTAATTTACGACTTTATAAGTTTGGTATTTTTGTGGATCGTAGTGATTTGAGTAGTTGCTTGTTTAGTATTTTGGCAATTTAGTTAGCTAATATGTGCAATAGATTTGGTTGGATTGTTTTAATATTTTAGTGTTGGGGCTGTTAGATTGCTTGTATGTTGCAGGGTTTTGGGTAATAGCGATGAGATTTGTTATTTCGCTTACTTTCTGTGTGTGCTGGTTGCATATATTTTAATGTGACGATTACTTTGCACATGTATTTTATTGTCTTATATATTTAGTAATATTAAAGTGTTCTCCGTTGTTTGGATTATTACTTGATTTTGTGATGCAGGTTTTATAGATGTTTGTAGCTTTGTGCTGTGTTTTAGGTTGGTTTAAAGCTTGTAGGAGTGTTAGCTTTAGCGGTGACAATTGTGCATTTTAGGTTACATTGTATACTTTTGAACTTAGTTTAGGTTTTATTTGCGCTCTTGTAGAGGGTGTGGATTTGAGTGCTGGGATTACTCGTAGGTTAGTATTCATATTGGTTGGGTTGTTATGTTATTTGTGCAGCTATGATTGTTATTGTGCATTATTTTGCTTTGTAGTTTTGTTGCTGTATAAAGAAACTTATTGCTTTAAGTATAGGTATAGTGGGTACGGGGTTATTTGGCTGTTATACCTGCATAGAGTTGCATTAGCATGCTTACTTTGATACTTGACTTACTTGTTAGGTGGGTTGGTGGGTCTACTTTTAGGTTTTGTTTGGATTACGGATAGTTGTACTTGAGTGCTTTGTTTTATTTATGTTCGTGTAAATTGGAGTGGGTATTTTGCTTTTTGGTGATGTTTGTTTATACAATTTGGTTTTCTAGTGTGTGTTGGATATGCGTTTGTTTGCATGATTTTGATTGTGGTTTTGTATAGGTTGGGGTTTAAAATATGTGGTTGGCTTATGCGGTGGTTGGTTTTGTTTGGGGTGGGAGGTTTTCGGAGGCTTCTTATAGTGTGTTAACTGCGTTCAAGTTTGATGTTGTAGTAGTGTCGTATATATGGATTTAAACTTGTGTGGATTTTGGGTTGTGGTGCTTGTATTTTTGTTGCGGACTTTGGTTATTTCGGTTTGGATTGACATACATTATCTGTAAAGTGTAGTTTTGTTATAGTGCGGGATAGGTTTTTTGGTGCTCTTTATAGTTATGTTTTGGTTTAATGGTGCATTTTATGTTAGGTTTGCGGAATGGTTTAAGTAATTAGTGGGTTGGGTTGTGTTAATAGCTTACTTTACCTGTATGTGTTAAGGATTGTGTAGGAGGTGTTATTGCTTACGTATAAATTGGGTATTGTTTTGGTATTTTGTGCTTGTGGATACGTTGGGTTTTGTTTACTATATGGCATACATAACGGATTTAGAGGTTTGCTACATTCTGTAAGACGTGCATTGGGTACCGTGTAGTTTTTAGCACAAGTGGTTGGCTTAATGCAGGTGTAGTTTGCTTGTTTTGATTTCTATTGGAGTAGTTTTGTTATTGTATAGGTGTTTTAAACGTTATGTGGATGAAATTGCTCTTTAATGTGTTGTTTTAAAGTTGGTTTGATTTGGTGGGTATTTCGTAAATTGTTCGAGGTTTTGTTTTGTAGTTTTAGCGCAGATTTACTGATTTAGGGTTGCTTATTTTGCTAATTAATTTGAGTAGTTGGTTGGTAGTGTTAGTAGGTATACGCAATGTATAAATAGTGTAGGTGCTTAAGTTTTTGCAGGTTTAGCCGCTGGCGGATGGTTTGTATTAACTTGTTAAATTGCGTACCTTTATTTGAGGTTTGTTAGTGTAGGTTTTTCTTTGGTGGAGGGTACGTTTAGTTCTAGATTTTGCATTACATATTTGTGTTTTGCTCGTTGTTATTGTGTATTATAAATTTCGTGATTGCGCTGTAATATTAGTACCTTTTATTTTTTGATTTTGTTATTACTTAGTTGTGAATTTATGTACTTTGAATTGTTTACAGTTGTTTTGTTTTACGTGAGCTGTTGGGGTTAGTGGTAGCTGCTTTTTCCTGTGATGTGTGAGTTATTGATTGTTTATTTTACATGGTTTTTATATGGAGGTTTTATTGCAGGGTTTTGGTAGTTACCGCTATAATTGTCTGTATTCCAACGTTTACACGTTTCGCAGTTGCGCGTAGATTACGATAGTTTTAGATTTAAACCTTACTAGTTTTTGTGGAGTTGCATTTTGTTACTTTCTTTTGTGGGTTTTAAGGGCTAGGTTGGTAACTGCAGGTTTCATGTTGCTTGGAGGGTTGATATAATATAGTAATACTACTATATGCTATATTTTAAGGTTGTTTTACGGGTTTCTAGGGTTTTACTTTGTGATAATTTGGATTTAGTATGCTTTTGGGTTTTGGGTTGACTTGGGGTTAAACATCTTGTTTGGTGTAGGGTGATTATACAGGCTGTAGAAGTTTAGTGTTATAGTAGTTTGTTT
>JASAOA010001360.1:0-14951 GCA_030849815.1 Vickermania spadyakhi | reverse complement strand
TCTTTTAAGGTTGCTAATTCATGTAATTACTTGTGTACTAGGGTTTCCGAGTTCCTGGGGATTTTGGTTGCTTCCTATATATTGGCGTTCTAAGCCTGCTATAAAACCTTTTTGGTATAGATGTTGGTTATGTGGTGGGCTGTTTATGTAATTTTATATTAGGTTTTGTGTACTCGTTATTTAGTTTTAAATGTTGTTTTGTTTTGCTTTTGCTTTAGTGTTATAGTTAGTACTTGTATACTTGTAATTTGTTTGTAGTTTTACCAGGTAGGTTGTGGGAGTTTGGTTTGATACTTGTTTATTTTATTAAGTTATACCATTGTAATACTATATGACCTTACTTTTCGTTATTATGAATTATTACTTGGAGTGTGCTATATTTGATGTAATGTGCGTATTTAAGCTTTAATGTGTGAGTTGTAGGTTTGTCAAGTTATGGTTTTTGGGTTAGTTTCGTTGGGGTGATTGTTTGCGTATTGGTATTTGTAGATACGAGTATGGCTGCTTTCTTGACTGTAGTTCCCTGGTGAGTTTGTTGTTCTAGGTGTGCGCTACATTCTTACGGAGTTTGTATAAGTTGTGTTAGGTTTTTGTTTCGGTAACTTCTTGTGGTGGGCTTAAATGGTATAGTAGCATACTGGCAGATGTAATTCGGTTACTTTTAATGCAGTTTAGTGTTTGAGGATGGCTTTAAAATGGATGCACTTTCCACTTGTAAGTTTTACTACTTACGGTTTACTTGCGTTTTTGTTTACAGATTGTTATTTAGTTGACAGGTATAGGCTTTGGTTGGTGTGCTTGATTTGTTAGGTTTGTTTCGTGCAAGGGTGTTTGCTGAGGGTAGCTTGGGTTTGTTGTTTGCTTTTGGGATATATTGTGGTTTTGTTGGTTTATTTAATTGGTGCTGTAGATAGTTTGATTTCGTGGTTTTGTTGGGTTTGGTTAAAATTACTTCGGTGGGCTTGCAATGTGTACGCTTGATTTTGTTCTGTTGTGTGAAGTGTTTTACTTTCCGTGTACACGTTTGTTTTATTGTTTGGATTATTTACAGCATGTTTAACACGATTGTTGTGTTAGAATGTGTTTCTTGTAAGGGTGTGTGGGGTATAGTTGTGTTTGTAACTGTTTAATTAGGGGTTGTTTTGTGGGTTTGTTGGCTATTTAATTGGTTTGTGGATGGTGAACTGGGGGTTGATAGGTTGTTGGTTTTGGTTTAGAAGTTTTCATTTGGCATGTTAGGTGTAGGGTTTGGTTTTGTTTTGCGGGAGTGTTTGACTTACATTATAGCTGTTTGTTTTATTGCTTGCGCTATTTACATGGGTGCAGTTAGGGTGGGTTTATTACTTTTAGTTAGTTACTTCATGTAATGTAATTTAAGGATGTTGTATTGGCTACATTTTACGGTTATAATTTGTACCCCTAGTTGGTTTTAGTTTGTTATATGCTTAAATTTTGTTTGTGGGCTTTACTATTTGATATATGTACACTTCTGGAATTTGGGTGTTTATACTTGTTGTGTTAGTATAATTGTGGGTATATTTGAGGGTAGAGCCACTTGAGATTCGCGGTTTCGCGCTGGGTTGTGACTACTGATTTTGGGTTAGCTGTGCGATTTGGGGTTTGCTTTGGGTGCGTAACTGCGGGTTTTCTTGCGTATACAGGGTTGATATAATATAGTAGGGTTTACTGTTGCGATTTACCTGGATTTGGGTAGTAAAGGGGTTTTTGAGCCAGGTTCGCTATTTTCGTGGATGAATGAGAGTGTTTTTGTTTACGGGCTGGCAGGCGGGTATGGTAAGTTTGTAGTGTTTCCTTCTGGGTTTTGTAAGGTTTTACTTGGTTTATAGGTAGGTAGGTCATGAGTAGGTTGGGAATGTAGGATGTAGCTCTAGGGGTTTATTTGGGGTGCATTGTTGTTAGAGTTTTACCTTCGGGAGTTGTTTCCATGAGAGTTGGGTTATCGCTTTGTTTAGGGTTGTATTTTATTGGTTTGGATTTCGGTATTGGTTTTAACGTGTAACTATATGAGGTTAGTATATTGGTGATTTGCGGCTGTTTATGTTTGTGTTGTTTTTTGTGGGCAGCTAAGTTGCTATAGTCTACTGATTTGAATGTTTCTTTTGTATTCATAATTTATTGTAATATCGAAGCTTTCATAATTGGTTTTTTTGTGGTATTACTTTATATGTGTATGATGTAGTTATAGATTTGATATGGGTTTGCTTTATTTGTATTGATGATTCTGTTATTTTGTTTTTAATTTTGTTAGTGATGGTCAGAGTTAGTCAGGTGTACTGTAGTTGCAGGTTGGATTTCTGTGAGGTTCGCATGTTGTGTAGGCATTTGATGTTATGCTGTAAGGTTGTGTTTTCTTGTCAGTTTTACTTCTGGGTTTGGTATTTTGTAGAGGTAGGTTTGTTGGGGACTTTGGTTCAGTATAGGTGGTAGTTAAATATGTAGGTTTCTGTTTCCGTTTTGGAGTTTTAATAAGTAGCGTGAGGGTTAGAGTTTGGATTTCTTGTTGGTGATTGTTATATTTGTAGTTTTAGTTAAGGTAGTTTGGGGGTTGGATGTGCATAGTTTAGAACTCGTGTACGTTATTGTTTTGGGTATGTTGCTGCAGTATTTACAGTTTGTATTTGGGTTTTTACTGTGTTTGCTAATTTTGTCTGTTGTTGCTAAAGGTTTACGTTTTAGGTGTTTGCACGATACAGTTTTGTATGTTGTATAATAGATTTGAGGTTTCTTTGGGTGTGAATGGTGTGTTTTGTATTATTAGTATGGTCGTTTTGTGTTGAATTTGGCGCTGGAGTTGTTAAATAATGCAATACTTGGGTTGCTATAGTTGTGTTAGTTTTGTTTATAAGGGTTGTGATTTTAGTTTTGTTTCTGATTGGGGATTTGTTATTGTATATGTTTCGGGTGAAATGCAACTCGCTGTAGAGTTTGCAGGTTCGAGAGTTTGTGTTTGAGGGTTGTAGTGTGTTGCTGCTAGGGTTTGTTTAGGAGTGAATAGATATTTGTAATTTAGTTTCGTTTACTTGGTTATGGTGTACGGGATAAGGTTGTTGGACTGCGGCTGTTTGTCCGTTCCGTATAGTTTTAGTTTTCTAGTATTTGTTAGGTTAGGGCTGGATTGATTTACGGGTTTGGGATTTTTATGAATATTTTGTTGCTTTGCGTTTTGGTTGCATAGGATTGATTTGTTTTGTTAGAATTTGCGTTGTATTGTTCTTTAAATTTTGGAGCGTTTGCTTGCAAGTTGTTGTTGCATGGATTTTGTTTGGTTTTGATGATTGTAGGTTGCCTGTGTAGTTGATTTATTAGACAATTTACTTTCGATGTGTGGTTCCTGGGTTGGATGTAGTTTGGATGTTTACTTTGTAGGGTGCAGGTATAACATTAGCTCAAGTGCCTTTTGTTTAAAGTTTTGGGGCTTATGAATTTCTTGGGGTTTGTGATGTTTTGTTTGGGCTTGTTTTACAACTTATGGACCGTTTCGGAGAATGTTTGCTAATTTCGATAGTTTTGTTGGTATTTGGTGTTTGTCGTGTTTCCAGGTAGTTAATATTATGGTTATTTTATTAGTGTAGGGTTGTTTTAGTGGGATGCTTTGTATAACCATTTACTGCACCAGGTATGTGGTTGAGGTGGTGTTTAACTTAGAGTTTAGATTTTAAAGGTTGTGGCACTCTAGCTTAGATGTGTTTAGAGTATTCTGTATATGGTCTTTTAGGTTTAGTGTTGTTGACATAATTGAGGGTTTGTTGAACGGATCGCTTGCAGTTGTATTTAACTAATTGTGGTGATGCGCCATACGAGTTGGCTAGGTAGGTTTTGGACTGTTGGTTTCTATTTTCATTGTGGGCTTATTTGTTGTATTTATTTACGTTAGATTTAGTTTGGTTTGCTGGTATATTTGGTTTATTCAGTTATTTGTAGATGTTTGAGTGGGTGTATTGTGTTGTTGTAGCATTATTGCTTTAATTCGTGAAGTTTGTGTAAATATAAGTTGTACTAGGCTTTGTTTTATATGAGTTTGGGACTTGATAGATTTGTGGGGTTTAGACTTGAAGTGTATTTGGTATTTTAAATTACTTCGTGAATGTTTGTTTGGGTTGTACTTTGTTTTCTTTTGTTGAGGGTTTGCGCACTTTTGGATCGTCGCTTCCCGTAAGTTTTGGATTAGGTGCGAGGCTTTTGGTTGTGTTGTATTATTTTGTATTTTGTATGTAGATTGTATTCTTTGTGTTTGCCTTTAAGGGTGTATGTCGCTAACGGTTTGCTTAGGGGTTTAAAATGTAATTGTTTGTGGAGGTTTGCTGATTGCGTTAACTCAGGTTTGGGGATTATGGTTGGTTATGTTAATTTGTTTTTGTTGCGCTGTTGCTTGGGAGTTATATTTTAGGTTAAATGTTAATAGGTTCGGTTGGTATTTAGTAGAAGGTTTGTGTAGGATTAAATAGAGGTGTATTTATTATTTATATTGATGTACATATATAGTTGTAATAGTGCTTATAGTTATTATGAATTTGGGTTATTACTTTTGCATTTGTTGTTTATATGTAAGTTTTATACGTTAAGCTTGTCAGGTTTGTTAGTATGTTTCTTTTTAGGTTTGTGATGTTTGCTTTACTTGCCTAGGGTTTAGAGTGTTTGTATGGAATTGTTTAACTGCGGATGTTTTGTAAGTGTTTGCTAAAATTCTAATTTACTGGGTTGCGAGTATGGTGATTTACGTTGTTAAGGGTGGAATGTTTGTTTTGTTTACGCATCTGGGCGCGTGGTGGGAATGCTTATATGTTATAGTTGTTTATTGCTTGCGTTTGATTTGGAATTGTATTAAGTATTGCAGAGTTTAACTTTCTTTAGAGTATGTTATTTTTAAGATATGGATGGCATGGTTTACTGGTTTTAGATGTGTGAATACTTACTTGGGGTGGGTCTATAAGGTGTGGCCGCCATCAGGTGGGTTTTTTATGGAGGGTTTGTGTTGAAGGTTGTAGGTTATGTATAGATTTGCTGCTTTGATGGGTTTTAGGTTTGTAGTGTTTAATTGTATTTTGGTACTTTTGGGATATAGTTGTATTGTTGGGGTGCTGGTGTGGGATTTATATTTTATTTAGGTGTGTTTTAAGGTGTTATAGGTTTGTATTGTGGTGGTTTTAGGATGGTTTGGTTTTGGGCAATTTGGTTTATAAGGTGGGTGTAATACTTTGCAGCCTGGTGGGTCTTGTCATACGTCTTTTTGGTTAACCTGCCGATTTGCTGTGTGGTGTAGGGTTGATATAATATAGCTAGAGTTTTGTATTGGTATTATAGTAAGGTAGAATTTCCTGATATTTGGTGAGATGTGGTACTTTTGAGTGGTTTTGGGTTCATTTGCTTTGGTAGGGCCTACTGGGCGGTATTTTTGGGTTCATTTGGGCTTGACATGCATATTTTTGTGTAAACTACCGATTTTCCGTGGTGCGCAGGGTTGATATAATATAGATAGTGTTGGGTATTGAGGTGTTATAGAAAGGCAGAATTCCTGGCTATTTGGGATGTGGTATCTTTTGAGTGGTTTGGATGCTATTGGTGGAGGTAGGGTTTAGTTTTGTGGGATAGTAGAGGGTGTGGATGGGAGGCGGAGGTTTGCTTGTACTTGTTTTAGAATTTTGGTGTGTTTCCTTTGGATTTGTTGTGGATTTTGTAGGTTGTTCGCAGGAAAGTAGATTTTCGAGTAGGGATAGGTTGGCTTCGTGTGTTGGGGTTTACTTATATATTTCTTTTTTAATTTGTTGCACGCAAGTTTAAAGTGTAGTACTACTAAGTTTAGCTTGGAAGTTACAGTTTTAACGATTGTTTTGATTGGATATTGGCTTGGTTTTGGGGTTGTGAATGTTGTGTTTGGGTTTTGAGTTTTGCGGTGGATAGGTGGTTTGGATTGGTGTGTTATTTATGGATATAATGATCTTTTTGTTGGTGTTGCTCATTGCTGCAGTAGGTAGATTGGTTACGCGGGTGGGTTGATTTACAGTTGTTATTTATGATTTCAATCCTAATTGTGTTAGAAGGTGGTTGGTTTTATAGTTTGTTAAATTTGTTTGTATATGTTGGTACTTGTTTATGTGTTAGTAGTTTGCTAAGGATTTAGTTTCCCGAGGTAGCCATTTTATGCGGGGAGGTAGGGTTAGTTTTGTTAGTTTTAAGGGTTGGGTTTCATGTTGGGGGTTACATATGCAGAGGTTTGCTTTGGTTGGGTAGGTTCATGGTTATCGTTGGTTTCGTAGATTGGGTATTTATGGTGTTACTTCCTTCCAAGGTGTGTAGGGGTGAACTTGTATACGCTTTTGTTGGATTTGTTTTGATATTGGTAGGTTTGTGTTTATTTCTTTGCTTTATGAATTTTGTTTGTGCATATGTGCATAAGTTTAGTTAGAAGGGGTGTTAGAATGTTGTTAATCAGACCTATTTCTTTCGGGGTTTTTAATCTGAATTTATAGTTTGTGTAGTGGTTACTGTTGGTGCTCCGGGTTCACCGGGTAGCTTAGAGGTGTGTTTTTATGTTTAGCAGGTTTGTGGGGTTTTGTAGTTCTATTATTCATTTTAGGTTGTTAGTTTTACTTTTGTAATAGTTGTATTTATATGATTATGCGTATTTTATTATGCAATTGCGTTTAATATCGTTGGGTTTGATTAGTCGATTTTCTTGGACTTTGTATTTTGTTTGCGAGACGTTGGTTGAGTGTATTTAATGGATGTTAGTATACGGTGTCAATAAACTTGAATATTTGGTGGTGGTGTTTGTGGCTGCATATTTATTTTGGTGTATATTAGTTGCGACCTCTGAGTGGCGTTATTTTTGTTGCAATAGGGTTTATAGGAGGATTGTGGATTTTGCTTACGCTTGTTTTACTTGATATCTAGTTTGAAATATTTATTTGCAGATTTAGTTTGCTGTTGGGTTTGTGGGGTATACGTATAGTTTTGCTTTACTTTGCTGTAATATCTTTTTAACATGTTTGAGAGATGCTTTTGGTTATTGTTTAGGATATTTATCACGTAGGTTAAAGTTGTGTGAACTGTTAGTTTTTGCTTTAAGATTGTTGGTTTGAATGTTTGGGGACCTATGCATTGTACACTTGGAGTTTGCATTTATAGAGTTGCGTTTGCGATGGTGGGGTCTTTGATTTTGCGTTTGTGTTGTGTTTTATTGTTGGGTAGGTTTGATGCCTTACGGATAGCTTGTAGGTTTATAGTGCGAGGTTTGTGGGGTTTGGTTTTGTCTTTAATTGGTTTTGCAAGAGTTTCGATGGTTCTATATTGCGTGTATGTTGTAGTAATGGGTTTTGGTAGTTGGTATAGGAGGTTGGGTTTATAGTACATTGGTATGTTATAATTTATTATTTATTCTTTGAAGTTATGTGTGGGGTGGGGATGGGTTTTAATATGTTAACTTGATGAGGTACAACTGTAGTGTGCGTTTCTTTGTTAAAGTCTTGCTGGGTTTATAGTAAGTGGATGCGAGGCTACGGGATGTTTTGTTTTGACTTCTTTGTTTGTTTAGTTTATAGATGAGAGTTTTAATTATGCTTAGCGATTGTATTTCCTATGGGTGGGTGGCTTTGCAGGTTTGGTTACTAAGTGCAGGGAGTGGTTATTTGTTCGGGATGGTTGTATATTGTTAGAGTATTAAACTTTACAAATTTAAGTATTTTAAGGTATCTGATTTGTTTAGATTTGTTTTGGTATTGGTTTTATAGGTTTGTGTTGTTAGTTTGTTTCTTGTGGGTTTTGATTGAATGTTGTGAGAGCGGTTTTGGTTTTTGATTTTGGTTGTGGATTGTTTGCGGTTTACTGATAGTGCACTTATTGTGCTTAATCATAGTCTTTAGATTGTGCAAGATTGTTATACTTGTGTAGGTTGTGTTTGTTTTACGTTTTGGTTTATGGTTTGCTTAATTGCAGCTTATGGATTGAATGTGTTGCAATATGTTGCATAGATTATTGGTTTGCATTATACTTCAATGTTTGAGGTGGGATGTTTGGTTTATGAGTTTGGTTGTATAATAGTTGTTATTGATATTTGGTTTTATCGATTAGTTAATTTGTTATGCTTTCAACATAAGTTTTGATAGGCAGCATGTTTTGCGGCGATTGTGGGTTTTAGTCATTTTAGAATCCAGGTAACGTTGTTTGAGATTGTGGTTGTATAGTAATGTATTTGATACTTTGAGAGTTTATGATTGTGTTGTGTTTTAGGTTTGGGTAGGTTGCTGTATTTGTTTAGGGTTGTGTTGTTTCTGTTCTGTTTGAGGTTTTCTATCTGGATTTGTCTCACAGAGATTGTGTTACGCTTTCTAGGGCAGTGTTAGGTTTCGAAATGACTTGTGTATGTTTGGGTTTCTTAGTTGTTTCTTAAATGTTAATTTGCTTATGTGTTTGTGGTTAGGATGGGTTCTAGAGTAGGTTTTAGATGCTTTTTGCAAGATTGGTGATTTTCTGTAATTTAGCGTAGTGTATTTACGAGAGATTTCGTTTTAAGGTTGCTTTTGCCGTGAGTTTGGGTATTTGCATATTTGGTTTGATGTGGATAGGTTGCGTTACGGATTGTGTTGTTGGGGTGGATTGTGTATTGCTTAAATTTAGGTGCCTGCATATGATGTATTCAGATTGATTGTATATATGTAAGGTTAGACGTATAGTTAGACTTTGCATATTGTACCTGTATAGTTGCTAGTTTAAGTTTGATTGTGTGCGATTTCTTTGTAATAGTATAGTGATGCATTGACCGTTTGTTATTACTTGAGTTTAGTTGTGATAGATTGGTTACTTGTAGAATTTATGGTAGAACTTTATTTTAGTTATACTTAAGTTTGTTGGCTTTAAGGTTTGGGTTTAGAGTTTGCATATTTAGAATTTGGGTTTCCTGACTTTTTATATGTACTTTATTTGGATGGTTTGCTTTGCGCGGGGTTTTAGCATTACCCTATTTGCCGGTGTGCTGAGCTTGTAGGTTTTAGGTTTGCAGGGTTACTTAACAGGTTGGGGTTGTGAGGAGGAGTTACCTGCGGATTTCTTGCTGTATGGAGGGTTGATATAATATAGGCCGTAAGTAGGAGTTTGCGAAAAGGTTGAATTTAAATAGATTTTAAGTGATTTGGGCTTGATTTTAGGGGATATTAGTGTAAGATTTAGGGTAGGTGTTGTTAGGTCGGTAGTTTACAGTGTTGTGACATTTGATTTTGGGTATTATGTTGACGCTTCTTGGGGAGGGTTTCAAGGTTCTCGGGTCGTGCACCTTTGGTTTTGTAGGTTGTGGATTTTTGTTTGTAAGTCTTGCAGAGGTTGGGTGTTTATGTTGCCGGTTTCGGAAGAGTTGTTTTTGTACTTTAAATGTTTTACTTTGTGAGTATTTTGTAAGTTTGCGCGTTATTTGTTTGTGTTTTCGGGTGTTTTGAGTGTTGCGAATTTGCTGATGTGTAGGTTTTAAGGTTTATAATTTATTACGGCGTTTTCTGGATTGTCCTTTTACTTTGTATAATTTGTGGGACTTGTAATTAATACTTTGTTTCTTTTGGTTTTGTTGTTTACTTGATAGTTGTAGACTTAGGGTGTGGTTGTTTGCTACGTGTAGTTGGGGAGATGCTTGTTATACCATATCTTCTTTGTATTTAATTGCGTAGATGTTGTAGGTTGTTGCTAATTGTTTGTGTTTTGTAATTGTGGGCTTACTTTGCTGGTTTACGCGTGTGGGTTTTAATTTAACTATAGACGAGGGGTTTAGGCTAATATACTTGTAGGTTCGAGGTTTGTTTTACATATAGTATATTTCGTAGAATTAGTGGTTGTGTTCAGAGTTTTCACTTACGTGGGATGTTTACTCGCTAAGGTGCTTAAGTTGTATTATATAGATTAGTAATATTTAATGCGTATAAGTTCTTTATTTGTAAGCTATTACGTTGCAGATTTTATAGTATTTTAAGTTTATACGATTTGGTTTTGTGTTACCGGTAGTGTTGTGGGTTATAGTTACAGACTTGCATGGCGGACAGGCTTGATTGTTGTTTTGTGGAGACGTGTTGTTTTTCAGATTTCTATGTTAGTTTTACACTTGTTGGGTTTTGGAGTGGTTACAGATAGGATTTGTATTGTGTGCAATCAATGTGTATGGTATTACGGGTCGCATACTGGTAATCGAGGGATAATGTTGTTGTTTGTATTTGTTACCGGTTTCTTGTTTGTCTTTGCAATAATTGTAGTTCGTAGTTGTCGAGGTTTGATTGGATACGGGTGTGTTGCATGCTTTAGTTTTGCGTTGAGCAGGTACTTGATTTTGGGTTTTTGTGTAGTAATGTGGCACTATGAATTTTGTTGAACGTGAAGGTTCCGTATTTTGGTATCCGTGGTAATTGCTAGATTAGCACAGGTTGCGCGGAGTTTGTTTTGCTGTGTTGTTGATTGATATAATGAGTATTGGTGTTTCGAAGTTATAGTTACCATCGGTATTTGGTTGACGCGCAGGTTACTGGTTTATGATGGTGGGATTTGTGTATTTACTTATTTGGGTTGGTGAGTTGTTTGTGGCAGATGTTTAAGGTACCGTTGTTTTAAGATATATAGTTGCAGCTTACACGTATGCTTTGACTTTCTGTTTATGGTTTGTATTTAATAGTAGTTGTAGTTGCGGGATTGTTTGTTTATAGTTTTGGGTTTTCTATTTACATAGTCCTTATTTTGTAGATATTTTGTAATGCAAATATTTGTTTAGGTGTTGGGTCTGTTACCTAGTATTGTATTTGGATGTTTTGGGTTGTTTTGTATGTGTTTATGGTTTATTGATCTTTAGATTAGCCTTGCGATCGTGACCATACATGAGACTTGTTGCAGTTGGTTTGGTTTCTTTGACGTGGGTTGAGATAGGTTGGTGGTTTTAGGATTTGTTTTGTTTTGTTACTAATGATGGGTTTGTTTTGTGGTGTTTTGCTAGTTTTCGAGGTAGTTGTACGCTTGTGTTTTTTGCAGGGTGAGGTTATAGAGTGTGCATAATTTCGCTTTGTATTAGGTTAGATTTTGTAAGTATTGAGATTTGTATTTTATGATTACTTGATAGTTGTTTTCTTGATAACTGGACATGAGCGTGTAAATTTGGTGCCATTTATATAGTATTGTAATAATTCAGAACATTGTATTGGTTATCGTTATTACTTTTGGATAATTGGATTTACGTAATTTAGCTTAATTGTAGTTTTGTTTTACTTGTTATGTCGTTGTATGTTTATATGTTTTATACTGTATTAGTGGTAATTAAATGTTTGATGTGTATGTGTGTTGTGTTTTGTGACTGTTTGTTTTGCACATTTACTATGTTGAGCTTGCGGGTGCTTTTATGTTAGTGTTTAGTGTATTACTTGTTTATGTTCAGACTTTGCCCTTTTTATCTTTGGAGGATTGCGTGTTAGGTAGTTGTTTTGTTTGATGTTTGTGTTTTTGTTACTGGAGGTGTTGGTTTTGATGTGTTTTATTTGAAGTTTTACATTTGTTTTGTATTATAATGGTTAGATTACTAGATTGTGTGTTTTCTGGGGTTTGTGCCTATTTATACACTTGGAGACTAGTTTTAGAGTTCTATATTATTATTACTAGTTTTCCTATTTTGGAGGTTCGTGCGGAACTTTGTTTTGTGTGTAATAGGATAGTCGCATGCACTTTACATTAGCCGGTTTAGAGGTGTTATATGGTTGCTTAATTTGGTGGGGTTGTTTTGATTGTTGTGCTTGGGTAGGTTTTGTGTGCTGTATAGTGTTCTGGTAGTTTGGTAAGGTTGGGTTTGAGGCAGATTTTGTATAGATATTGCCCTTTATACGGGGTGTTGCCTGTTTTTTGTATTAGGTATGGATTATTGGTTTGGTCTGATTATTTCCTGCTAGGTTTGTGTTATGTTAGTAGTAACGCTATATTTTGTTTTGTTTGCTTTAGTTGTTTGGGGATTTTGGTTTGGTTTTACGGATGTTACAACAGTGATATGAAGGTTTGTTTATTATTAATAGTGAGAATGCTTAGGTGCTTATAGTATGTACGTGCGCATGGGGTATTTGTTTGGTATTCTGTGTTTGGCACATTGGTTGCGGGATTTTCCTTACAGGAGTTAGTTGTTTTTAGTGGATTATAGGTTCGTTTGGGTTTTGTTTTAAGTGTATTGTGATTGTAGGTTGTTTCGGCTTGGGTTAGTTGTTTCTTTTAGACATGAGATTTGTACTTTGTAGTTGTGATACTTGTTGTTTACTTTGATTTTATAAACGTACGGTTTACGTGCAGGTTGTGTGTATGGGTTGTATAGACTTGAATTTTGTTTGTTTGTGTACATTTTGCGTTGCGCATGCATTTTATTGTTTGTGTGCCGGTATTTCCTTTGTATGGGTTTTTAATGGTGTGTTGTGAGCTTATTGTTGGGTGGCATACGTATTCAATGATGCTACTTTAATTAATTCTGTGTCTTGTGCATTGCGCTGGATTGGGTTTGATGCATTGTGATTTGTTTATCCTGTTGTTATTTTGGATTTCTGAGGTTTCCGGATGGAATTGGTTTATTGTGCTTGTGCTGATTTTCCTGCGTTTGGTTTGGTTTGAGTAGGGGTGGGTTTGATTTGCGTAGGTTTTGAATGTTTTGTTTTTTAGAACATGTTATGTGGATTTGTTTCGTTTTTTCGTGGGTTTTTTCTTGTGGGTAGTATGTGTACCTTGCAACTGCAGTTTTGCTGCCCTGTTAAGGGTTGATATAATATAGCTATTGTAGTGTGTAGAGTGGGCTACTGGTAGAACTGCATATTTAGGGTTTTTTGGTTGGTTTTTTGATGGTGATTGGTATAGTGGAATAACAGAGTTTCTAGAGTTGGTTTTTAGGGCTTGTTGCGCAACTTTTTGCCTTTAGTTGGTAGGTTTGGGCTTCACTGGAGAAGTTGGGGTGATTTGCCGGTGCGATTTTTTTAGGGTGAGTTACTTTGTAGGTGTTTTGTTTTTGGTTTTATAGGTTTGTTCACGGTGGGATTTGGTGTACGGTGCTAGGATTGTATAGTGTTGGATATTGTGTTGAATACGCTTGGTTTGGTTATTTGGTAATTGTGTGTGCGTTTTGGTGTGTTGTGATAGTGATGTTTTAATTTAGTTATTTTATAGGTGTTATAATGTTAAAGTTTGGTATAAAGCAGTGTGTTTGGGTATTTGTTTCAGTTATGGATTGATTGTGCGTGGAATTATATAGGATTGTTTTCGTTACTTTGGGGTAGTAGTTAAGTTTTATGGTGTGTGAGTTTGTGGATCGGACTATTTACTTGTAGTTGGTGAGAATAGTTAGAGTAGACATCACGTAGATTGCTGACTTTGGGTTTTGTGTTTGTGATTTGTTTGAGTTGTGTGCCTGCTAAGTTTGTGTGTTATTTTGCATTGGTTGTTTTGGTATTTACTTTGTTTGGGAGTTTTAGTTTGATAGATTATAATATGTGTTTTATTTATTATGTAAGTTTCTGTAGGGTTATTTGGGTATGCTTCCAATAGTTTGGATTTAGGTGTTTTATTTTATACTTGTATTTTAACGATATTGGTTGGTTACGGTATTAGACATGTGTTATAATTTGTTTAATGGTTGTATGTACTGCAGTTTTTATTTGTATGGTCTTTAGTTGTTTTATTTTGGGTGTTTGCGTTTGAGCATTTGTTGTTTTACGTGGCCGATGGTTTGCATGTCATGGGACAGTTTGTGTTTTGTGGTTACTTGTGTTTTATTTGGTATCATGAGGAGTTGGTGGTTTCTCGTTGCCGTTGCGTCACTGATGTACATACTGTGATTATGGTTGGTTGTTTTGATTTACGGATTTAGAGTTATAACTTTCCGTTTGCTACATGCTTGCACGTTGTTGCAGTTATTAATTTGTGGGTTGGCATTTCGCGATGGTGGTTAGGGTTGACACCCATGCTTGGAATTTTGGATTTGGATGTATTTTGCTTTATTTGTAGGTTGACGAGTAGTATAGTTCGGTTTTTTACGTTGGTTGTGGGTATACGCGGAAGTTATTCATGGTGTGTTATGTTTGTTGATTTGTTTGATGGATATTGCTGTAGGTTTATGTTGTGTATGGGTTACAATATTTACTGTAGATTTTGCTTTAGGGTTTAAGGTTAAGCCTTTATAATTTATTTTGTGGGATTACTTATACATATTAATAGATATTTAGGTTTGTATCTGACCTTAAATTTGGCAAGATTTTGTTATTGTTGGATTTACGTGGTTGCTGGGTTGTTTGAGGTTGCAGGTTTTTGTAGGATTATGTTATTAGTGCTTAGTATTTTAATTAGTCGCTACCTTACACTTGTTTATGAAGGCTGTGGTATTTGGTATAATAATGTATATTAGTTATTGTGAGTATTTGACGTTGTGGGTTTTGTTGGATCGTGTTAAAAGCTTTAATGTATACAAAGAGGGTTAGAGCTTTAAACTTCGGGTTTGTGGTATATTATTTTGTTTTTGTTATGTGTATATTTGATAGTTTGTGTTTAGGGTTTATTATGTTACAGTGGATTATATGTGGGGTGAGGGCGTGTGTTTTCGTTAAGCGTTATGGTAGTTTTTGGATTGTTTGACGATTTGTTTGTTTGTTGTGGAGTGGTAGGCTGCGCGACTTGTTTAGTTTTTTGTTTTTGCTATTACCTTGATATTCGTTGAGGTTTGTATGTCTGATGTTTTGTACATTTGGTTTGTAGGTTGGTATTTTGCATTGTTGTATTTTTGTGGTTTATAGGATGCATTACGTAGGTTTTCAGTTTTGCTTAGTTTGTGGCCAATTTTGCTCATGAAAGTTACAGGTTTCTGGATTTTGCAAGTTTAATTGTGGGTTGTTTATGTTAGTTTGGGGATTTAATACGTTTTCGTTGTGTATTTGTTTACTGTTATGTTTATAGTATGGCTTGTA
>JASAOA010001359.1:0-14951 GCA_030849815.1 Vickermania spadyakhi | reverse complement strand
GTTACATGGAGTTTTATTATTTTGTTGTGTGTCTTTGCTTATGTTTACTTTTAAGTATGTGTTTGGGTGTATATTTATTCAGCTTTGTGTTTCTTTAGACCGTTGGTTGCAGTTTGTATGTTGTTGAATTGTGGGTTATTTTGTAGGACGTTGGTTCGTGTGCGCTGGGTTTTCGGGAGGTTTGGGTTTGCTGCTGTCCTTTGGGTTTGTTTTGGGAGTTTGTGGTTTTTGTGTTTTGTAATTTATGACTTTTAACCCAGGAGCATGGAAGTTTCATACTGTGGCAGATTTCTTAAAGATGGGTTTTTTGACCCTCGACGTTTTTGTTTTGTGGCTGGGACTGGTATTTTTCATGTTTCCCGGGGTGAACTTCAGATTTCTGGTTGTATGGAGGGTTGATATAATATAGTATATAGTGCTTTAGTATGTATTTTGGGTGCCATGGATTATTGGTAGGTAGCTGCAAGTTTACTGCTTATAAATGCTACTTTTAGATTTTCGCGGTTATACAGGGTTTCTCGCTAGGTACTTTGTAGTTGGGTTTGGGCTTTGCTGGAATTGTAATTGACATTTTGGTTTAGACATGGGGATGAGCGCACACCCGAGTTAAGCAATTGTTTCAAAGGGTTTGTGTTAGGTTTTGGGTTTTGCGGTGATGGTGTTTTGCAAGTGTTGAGTCCAGATTGTTTATTTCATCTGATTGGATTGTTTTATTTTATTTGATTATTTTTGTGGAGGATTCGGCATTTTTACCCTTGAATTTTGTGTTTGTTACTATTGTGCTGAATTGTTTTGTTTCTATATACGTTAGGTGTGGTTAGTACTGAGGCATTATACATGAATGTTGCATACATATCTTTAATAAATATTTTGTGTATTGCTGTATTATTTTATGTTTACGGTTTGTAGTAGCCTTAGGGTGTGGTTTTGCGTTTTTGTTAGTGCTTTCTAGTTTGGTGGTTTAAGGAGTAGGTAGTTGTGTGCGTTATCGACTTGTAGCTGAGGTTTTAGCTGTGCGAGAACTTAGGTTTGCAGATTTTAGATGGTTATATAGGTTGTGTTGTTTTTACTTGTTGTGTTATATATTGGTTTTGTAGTTTAGGGTTGCACGTGCTTTGACGGTTGTTGAGCTACGGTGTTGTCAGTGTTTTATGTTGTATTGTTAATTTTAGGCATTGAGGGTTGTGGTGGGTTGCAGATGTTATTAATTTATTTGTTGCATTGACGTATTGTGTAACTTGTTTATTTGGATACTTAATGCAAGTTTGTGAACTTGTGGTGGGGTTGTTATTAAATAATTTGGTTTTAGGTTGTAACGCATGGTTATTTTCACTTTGACTTAGGGGTTTTAAGTTAGGTTGAGTTGTTGTGTGCGTAAGTTTGTTGCTTCAGGTACGGATGTTTTGTTTTAGACTTATTAGTATAGATATAGTATTCTGTGTTTGTTTGAGTTCTTTGTTTGGGACTATTGTTTTACACCGCTTTATATGTAGGGTAAATTATAATTCTGGGGAGTTTCTGTATTGTTATTTTAGAATTGAGTGTTTGTGTAGTAAATGTAGTGACTATGCCGGGGTTTGTAATTGTAGATTTGCATTGGATACACTTACACTTACACTTAATGTATTTGGGTTTACTAGTTTGGTTTGGATCGCTACACTTTTACTGTGATACGGATTGTCAGGATAGTTTACGCATAGTGGTGGGTAACAGATGCGCGTAAATTTATTTGGTCTGTCGTATTGTGGATTTGAGGTTGCTCTTGTGTGTACAGGTTTTATGTTTGGATTTGTATAGTATAATTGCTCTAGTATTTAATACTTCAATACTTTCCAATATTTGAGGTTTGTAGGTTGCTTCGAGTTGTGGTATATGTGTTTACTAGATTTGATGTTTTGGGTTGAATACGCTAATAGTTGATTTCAATTTAGACTTTATTGATTGTATTTGTTATTTTTAGGCTAGTTGGGGGGTGTTTTGTTACGCTTGTTTAGTTGGTTTAAAGTGATTCAGAGGGTTGTATGGGATTCGATTTATGTTTAAGTGGGTTTGGTTGTTTCCATTAGGTGGCTTTCGTTTTAAATTTTTAACTTGTACATTTACAGGTTTGGGTGTGCAGTTATAGTTTATTATAATCCTCTAAATAATGTTGCAAGATGTTGCATAGTTTTTTAGTAGTTTGTGTTAGGGTTTATGTATTTGCGTAGTTTGGGTGTTGGAAGTGTTTGGAGATTTTGGGTGTGTGCATCACATACGTATTGTTTGTTGTGGATTTTGTTCGGGGATATTCGAATTGGTGGTTTGCTACTGGTGTTTATACTGATAAGAGGTTGTGTTTATGTTTTATTTTATTTTTGTGTGTTGTGTAAGTTTAGTATGGCATGTATGTTATGTTTGTTTACAGATTAGTGTATGTGCTTACTTTCATAAATTAGTTTATGTACTTGCTTTTCTTTAGAGTTGTAGGTGTAACTCATATTTGCTGAAGATTATTAGTTTTGTAGTTGTTTAGAATGCTTGTGAGGGTTCGGATTAATGCTTTTGCATACTTTGATTTTACAACTGTATGTTTGATTTTGTTTGGGGTGTATTTTAGTAGTGGAGCTTTGATTTCTGCGTGTTGTCTGGATTATGTAGGATTGTAGTGTGGATTAGTTGTTGTACATCCTATGTTTGTTTCTGGGGCTAATGTTAATGTTGTTTTGATGTGGTCTTTTAGAGTTTCTTATGGTGAGTTCTGGTGTGGGTAATAGGTTTTGATTTTGTGTGGGTTTGTGCTGAATGCTATATGTATGTTATGTGTGCCTTTTTAAAGGTTATATTTAGTTTGTCTGCGGCTTATTTGTTTAAGTACTGTATATTTACAGTTCGTTTAATTGATAGCTTATTTATTTAGGTTTTTGTAGGATGTTGCTTCTTTATTTGGAGGTTGGGGTATTCCAGTTGGTTAATTTATATTGAGGTGGCTTATTGTTGGTTATCTATTCGGTTTGATTGGCTGGCGTTTTTAGCGAGTTTTGTGAGTTTATGTAGGCTTGCTTTATTTGTGATTTGTAATACATTTTACTTAGTGTTGTTGGTTGTTTTGTTTAGATTACTTTTTGTTTTATTGGTTGTATGTTGATGTGCGGGAGGTAGTTACTCTGCATAGTGTTCTTGTTGTTTGAGGGGATTTTGTAGGCTATGTTTAGTTGCTAATTGTATTTATTGTAATATTATTTATTTGATATGCGTGTGAGTTATTACTTTTTGTATGCTATAATTGAATTGATCGAAATTGCTGTTATTTGTGTTTGCTGGCTGGTATTGCAGGGTTACTATTTTATGTTTGTTTTTGACTTGGAGTTTAGATTGCGAGTTGCTGTGGGTTTTTAAGTGGGCAGATTTGTTATATTTTGTTGCTTTACTCGTAGTTTCGTGTAGAATTTGATGTTGGTACGTGTTTGATTGGTTTTTATTTGATTTTAATAGCCATTGATTTAGATGCTGTACAAATGGGGATTGTGGACTTTAGTTATTTTGTTGTTGCTGTCGTTTTGGTTTAGTTGTTTGTGTGATTTTGATATCTATTTTATATTGTGTTGGTGGTTAGTTTGTGTTGTATGTATATGTTTAGATTACTTTTTGGTTTCTTGATGTTGTTGGCTTTCTGTTTTCGTTCAAATATTGCTTTGGTTTGCGTTTTAAGCTGGTTGCTTGTCTTGTTCGACCTTTTAAAGGAGTTTATTTTTTAGGTGGTTAGTGCTACTGTGGCACAGGTTTGGGTTGTTTTGTTGTGTTGTCGCTATCGTTTGTACTTTGGGTTTTGGTTTCTTTCGCTTTGTGGATTTGTCGTCTGGCAATAATTTGTTATGTTCGTTGTCTATAGTTTTCATTTTGTGGGTTTGGGGTATTTTCGTAGTTTTCTGTGGCTGGACCTTGGTTTGCTGTTTTGGCTTGTGCGACTGCATATGTTTACTTTGGGTAGGGCTTGTGGGGTTTTGGTTTGTTTGGTACGTGGATTCTACCGTTGAGTTGGGTAGGTTTAAGTCATGGATTTCGCGTATGTAGACTTAGTTATTCTAGATTTTGGGCTGTATTTGTGTGCACCTGCAGGTTTTTGGTTTGCTGGAGGGTTGATATAATATAGTTTACATGGGTTCGGGGCTTTTGCCGGCAATTTATAGCAGGTTTTCTTTAGTTTAGATTACCTTTGAATAGATTGTGTATATTATGATTTGTAGCTTTGTGGGTGGGCATGGTTTTAGAGGATGTCTTATATACGCAGGTTTGGGGTAGGTTATTGTGGGGTGTGTTAGAGGTACCACGTTTGGTTTACTTGTTTTGATTTGTATGTTACTAGGTATTCGCAATTATGTACTTTGGCCACAGTTGATTGGCTTGGAGTGTTAGGCGTACAAGTTGAGGTTAGACTTTGGGGATATGTGTGTGGGAGCATTTCGTGTGTGTACATTGGGTTGTTACGATACTGATAGTTATTTATGCTAATTAATTGTTGTATTGCTTAGTATTTAGTTTGTTACTTAAGTTTTGAGGTTTAAGTTTGGGTGATGATTTGGGTTGGGCATTTGTAAATGGGAGGGTTGTTTTACGGCGTTCGAAATAGGTTTGGAGTTTTATTTGTTTCCGTCTAATTTGATTTAAGTTTGGGGATAGTGCATACTTTTATATGCTTGTGTTGTTTTGGGTTGTTAGTGTGGAGTGTTGAGTTTGCTTTGGCATTAGGTTTTTGGGATTTGTATAGAGTTTATATTGTAGCAGGTTTTAAAGTTGTAGGTTTGTGTTGTGTGGTCTTTAGGTTTGGGTTTTATAGTTCGATTTGATTGATTTATAATATTGCGTATTGATTGGATACTGTGTAAGTTGGTCGCTGGTAGGGATGTTGCAGTTACAGGGAGGTTTAGGTTGTTGCTTACAGGTTACTTATTTTATTTATTGTTTAGATTTACGGCTGTTTGTTACAGTAAGTATTGCGGTAATATGTTTGGTTTTTATGTTTTGTGTTGCGTTTACTTTGTAACTTTAAGGTTGTTAGAGTTTTCATCTTTTTTGTACTGATTTACGTGTTTTGTTAGTTTGTGTTTGTTAATTATCGGTTGTTTTGCTTGGTTTGTGTTTACTAGTTCGGAATTTGTTATACGTTAGGTTTGAATATTATGCTGGGTGCAGGGTGTGGTTTATTATAGATACTTTGGGTGTATATGGGCTGTTATGGCTGACAAGTTTTGGTTTGTGGGTTTTGCAGGTAATGATATGTTGTAGTTTTGCAATGTATTGGTTTTGTATGTATTTACGCTTTGATTTTTGTTGTAAATGTGTAGGGGTGTGAGTTTGCTTATTGTTTTGTTAGGGTTTGTTATCTATATAATAGTTGTGTGGGTTTGCGCTTATATGCTTAATGTAGTTTGCAAATTTGTAATTTTAGTTGGTATTTGCTAGTTTTGGTAGGTTTGTTTTGTGTTAGTGTTTAGATTGTTAGTTTGTTATGTAGAGATTTCGTTTTTGGTGGATGTATGGTAGTTCGATGCTTGACATGATGCACTACTTTAGTTTTAGTTTAGATTTGTAGGGGGAAGATGATATTTCGATGTTAGAGGTTTAGTATGCATATTGCAGTCTTCCACTTTGGTAGTGGTTTTGTTTTGGACGTTTCGGTATTTCGCAGTTGTTGGATGTTGTTTTGGATGCTTATTTATTGGAGTATTTGTTAATATTAGAGTTTGTAAGGTTTGGGTTTAGTAGTTTTGTAGTATTTTATTTGCGGTGTATTTTGGGTTTTCTTTGTAGATTTGTGTTTACGTGCTTACGTTTGGGGTATTTGTGTTTGTATACTTGTCGTTTGTTGTATATTGTATGTTTTTGTATTTTGTTTGTAAATTTGTGGTAATTTAACATTGTTTTAAAGGTTTCAAAGGGTGTACCTTTTACTGTCGTATTTAGTTTGTGTTTGATGCGTGTAGTTGATTTTACTATGTTGGATTTATATAATGTAATATTAAGTTCTTATAACTCTAGTTTTGTGTGTTATTACTTGTTTATTATAGCTAGTGGTGAGGTAGTTGTTCTAAGATTGTGTTCCTTTCGTTAGGTATGGTTACTGGTTTACGCTTTTCAAATGGTAGGGGTTTTACTATTAGTTGTTTTATTAGTTTTACGGTTTGGTTGTGTTAGATTGTTACCTTGTTTTGCATGAGAGTCGTTATCCTTCACCTACAGTTTTTTGTTTCCGTGCTGTTAAGATTTGCAGTTGGGATGGGCTTTTTTTGTTTGTTTTAGTTTATGGTAGGTTACTATATTTGTCCTTTTGTTAGGGTAGGTTTTGTAGTTTGGTTTTATAAGTTCATAAAGATTTATGCGGTTGGTTTTACGCCTGTATTTGGTTCCTGTTTACCTTTTAGTTTTCTTGTTTGAATTGTTCAGTTGTATAGCTTTAGAATTGTAGTTTTGGGTTAGATGTAGGGTTTATTTAGATTGTATACTCCTACTTGTTTTTGTGGTATTACATTATGTTTTTAAACTCGTTTGTAGGTTTGTGTAGTTACTCATAATTGTTGTTTTGCAGTAAAGTTGCCGGAGTGTTTGGGGTTTCGCTTGTTGGTTGGATTCTACCTTGTTTATGAGTTGAGTGTTATGTGCACTTGTTTCGAGTTTGTAATTTTAAGTTGTGAGTATTTTGTTTTTATTGGATTTGATTATCTTTGTTTTGCTTTTAATATATAGATACATTGCTAATGGAGTTTGGGGTGTTAGGCTTTACCATTATTTTATTAATGTACTTATTTGTTGGTTAGAATGTTGCAGTTACTTGTAGGTTTGGTTTGGGTTGGGAGTTGGCATTTCTTATTATTAGTTTGTACATTTTGTTTCATAGGTTGAAGGTTCCTTTTTTGTGGGTGTGCTACAGTCGTTTTAATTGTTATGTGTTTTGTGTTTACATGCATAGTAGCGTTTGGAACAAGTGTTACCGTTTTGAGAGGTAGGATTTCCTTGTTTCGTTTATGTATTATGTTTATGAGTTTGTATTTGTATGGTGTTTAAGGTTGGTATTTTTTATGGAGGTTTATTGCATAAAGTAATTGAGTATTGTTATTTTATGGGTTGTAGCGTTGTTTGTAGAAATTTGTAGTTTAGTTTGTTTGTATATTTGTGATTGTGGCTAGGTGTTTTGTGTATTAGTATGTTTACGTATTTATGGTTTTGTGTTGTAGAAGGTTTGGTTGTCGATTTGTTTGTTTGTTGGTTTGCACACTTAAATTTTGGTTTGGTTCCTGGGTTTCCATAGGAAGTTGCTATGGGATATTGTAATCATGTAAGCGTAGTCTGCGGGGATTTTAATTGGCATTATTGTTTGTGATCCGGGTTTCTAGGGATTGTTCGATAATTCGTTTTACCTATAGGTTTGTTGTATTTCCTATTTTATTGCGTTTAGAATTCCACTATAGGTTGTTTTGTTAGCTTGGATTTGGTTGGGTTTTGGGGTTTATATTTATTTTAATAAGTTGTAGTTCGTCGGTATTTTGTTTTGTTTATAGGCGCCGCATATATTCTTTAGGGGTGTTTATTTATGTAGTTGGGTTTGCCGTTTGTGTTTTATGTTTTATAAGTTAGTTTATTTTGTGTTTCTGGGGTGTTACTTTCTGGAGGGGTGTTGTGTGCGTACTATGCAGTTAGGGTGTTTGGTTTGGGTTTAGCATGTGTATTTTAGTTTCTGGACCTTGTATTTTAAGGTTATTTTGCGAAAACTGCCGAATTTGCGTGTGGTGGAGGGTTGATATAATATACGGGAATGGTAGATTTTGCCTTTTTAGAGGGGATTTTGTGTATTTTATGGGTATGTAGTCTGTTTTTTATGCATTTAGGGTTTAGTTTGTGCTGAAGATGTAACTGCGGGTGTAGGTTTTGACGGTTTGGTTTCTTAAGGTTGGTATTGGCAGTAAATGGCGAGTTGGTTAGCTGGGTTGTTTGGCGAGGAGTTTTGTGGATTTTTCCTAGTTGGGTTGGGTTTTGTACGACTGTTATTGTTCGATCGTTGAGCCTACGCCAAGGTCACACAAATATGTAATTGTTTAGGGTCATGTATTTTCGGTGTGTGTATGGTTGTTTCAGTGGGTTTTTAGCTTTTAGGGGAGGGTTTTCACTTTAAGTTTAGAGGATTGTGGGGGTTTGCTTTATGTTTGGTTTTCCTAGGCAAGGTTTGTGTGAGCTTCCCTTGAGCGATGTTTTCTGAAGAGTTTGTATTCATGACAAGGCCTAGATACTGGTTAACTTTTTGGAGTTGGGGTTGATTCAGTTGCATTATTTCGGGTAGGTTCTTGTTGTAGATAACTTTGAGTTTTGTTTGCTCAGTTAGATTGTACAATAGGTTTAAGTGTAGACGTACTTTGCATTGGTATTAGTGTTGTTACATGCGTGTAGTTTAGTTGCTTGGGCTTATTGTACATTATTGGTTTGTTACATTAAATAGAGTTGTAAGAGTATTGTCGTATATTTTGTGATTTGTGCGTGTTGTTGCTGTGTGTTGTTGCAGATTCATACTGGTGTTTTTTGGTGTTGTTGTAGGTTTGGTACAAATAGGTATTTTTGTAGCCGGATTTATTGATAGTTATGCTTGCGTATTTTTAGTTAAGTTACACTTTATTGTTAGATTTTATTACTTATATTGATATTTGAATGCTTATTGTTTGTACGTTTGTTGGAGTTTGTTTAGCGTTTGTGGTTTTGTGAAGGTTGTTATTTCGAGTGCATAATTTATAGGTTGACTTGTAGTTTTGAGATTTAATTTGGTTAACTTGTGTTGCTGTAGGTAAGTGTTTGTTGTACTTGTTTGCTTTCGCTATATGGTTGTGGATTCTATAATGCCTTCATTGCAGTGGATCAAAGGTTGTTATTGTTTATGTTGGTGTTTGTTTTAGTGATATTGTTTTGTTTTGTTGGTTTTCTACATAATGGTTTTACATTTTGTTGGCGGGATGTTGCTGTTTTGCTTTGGGGTGTAGCGCTAGTCGCTGCATAAGTAGTTGGTTGATTTGCAATACTTGTTACGTAGGTTTCCGATGTTTACTGGTTTTTCTGCCACTAATTTAGGGTTTTTAGTTTGCTAAAGCGTGTAACAAGACAACTTGCATTACGTAGGATGAGGATGCTGTATTATAGTTGTATAGGTTAATATGGGCAGATTGTAAACGTAGTTTTAGGTTTTACGCTTTAAATAGACACGTGCTAGTATGGGTGTACGCCACGGTTGTTTTTGTATGTTTGGAGTTTGTATTTGACGTTGTTAATTGTGGCGGTGATTTCGATTTGGACGTTTGTGGTATGTACACTTCTGTAATTATTGTTTTGTTAGTAATTTGTTATTTGATGATAGATGGTAGGACGTTAGTTGTAGATTGGTAATTGTAGGTGCATTTTATCTTACTGGATATGCATTGTTTTGCGGTAGTTATTTATATTTGTAATATTATTTATGAATTCATTGGTGTTGAGTTATTACGTTTGGAGTTGTGGTTATTTTAAGATTATTGTGTATGAGTTTTGGGAGGTGCTTGACTTGTACAGTTTATATTGTTTAGGAGATTTTTATGTTGGTGGTAGTTTTCGGTTTTGGGGTGGTTTTGGTTTGATTGGAGTTTGTTGTGTTTACTTACGGTTTGCGTTTTGGTATGTACCGATTGTGTTGGTTCGGTTTGAGCTTGGTGTGCAATTGTGTTTTCCCGCAGATATTGGATTGTTGGTTCTATAGTTGTATAGGTGTTTACAAGTTTTGTTCGCTTGTGGGTAGTTGCTTGTTTAGTTGTTCGATTTTGCTAGGCAGAGCTTGCGTTGTAGTTTATAGTTTGATTGTTCTGTAGTAGCAGGGATTACCTTGTTCTTTTGCTTACAGTTTGTATGTTAGATGGGTACTTTGGATTTGCGTTGTACTGCGTTATTATTGTTTGTATAAAGTACTTGTAATAGTATTTCGTTTATTGTGTTACGTTTGTTATTACTTATATATGTAGTTAAAGTTATATGGGCTAGTTGTGTTTAAGGTTTCATGTAGTAATTTTGTTGTGTATGCTATTATTAGTATTTTAGGGGATTGTATTTGGAGTTTTTTTGGCATTGTGATACCTACTGATAGGATGTCCATATTGGGTATGACTTGTTGTTTTAGTTAATTGAATTTTACATAGGAGGTCAGGTGACTCATACCATTTAGGACATTGCCTATTGTTTTGTTTTTTGTGGGTTTTTACTTTGATGGTGAGTTTTTGTTTGTTTGTTTTTTTGTTTACTTTGGATGTGAGGTTTTGTTTTTATATGTTGTAGGCTTCATGGTTTGTAAGTACTATCGGTAATACGTTTAACTTTCCTAGTGGTTTTGGTGTTATAATAGTGCTGGGATACCTTCGGACATTCCTTGATTTGTATGTTTGTAGTTTTTATTTACTTGCGTTTTGTTATTGTTTAACTTGTTGTATAACTACTTTTAAAATTGTGAACTGGTAATTACTAGGGTGCATGATTTTACTTTAGTTTTGCTTGTGCTTGCTTTATAGTCTTAGTTACCTTTACTTGTAGTTTATGGTTGTGAGTTTTGTTTATATGTATATTTTACTTTACTTTGTGAAGTTGATTTCTTTGTTTTGGTGTAGGATGTGTAGTTTTGTTTTAGATTTTAGAGTTTGCTGATTTAGTTAAAGTTTGATAGTGTTAGGTGTGCAATTTATTGTTTTGCGTTTTGGTAAGGTTGTTTACATTGGATACTTTTGATTTGATTTTTACATATGCTGTTTACGTTTTGCTTTAGGTTTTATATTTTGCTGATTTAGTTGGAGTTTTACGCTGTTAGGTCTGTAATTTATTGTTTTGCGGTTTTGGGATTGACGTTTACTATGGGTACTTTTGCTTTGGTTCTTTAAATATGTTGTTTGCGTTTTAGTTTTGGATTTATGGTTCGCTGGGTATGGATGTTGCTTTTATTGTTATAGATTTGTTTTACAGATTTCCCATGTTTCTTGTGTTGTAGGCATTGGAACCTATGTTTGGTAGGCGCTTTGTTTTGCTTAGTTGGAGGTTTGGCGGTATTGGTTTGGTTCAAGGGCTTTACTTGCCAGAGGGGTTAGTGTTATAAGTATGATGTAGTTGCAGGATTTTCTGTGTATTATATTTGCGCTGGTTGTTTTATGAGTTTTACGAGTGATGGTTGTGATAGACGTTGGTTTTGTGTTACTAGTTTAGTTATGGTACCTTTAATGTTGTGCGGATTTCTCTTTGACTGGGGTATTGTATTGGCAGACTGCGTACTTTCTATATTCGATATTTGACTTTTTGGTTGTGTTATAGGCGGGTAGTTAGGTTAAATTCCTGTGTTTAGTACTCGTGATATGTTTGAATATTGATTGATAGGTTGACACACTAGGGTATTGTTGCGTTTTGGGCATTCCCAGGAATTGGGGTTTTGAAGTTGCTTGCACCTGCAGGTTTTCGATGCGGTAGAGGGTTGATATAATATAAATGCATGCATATTAGTAGTTGTAAGGCGCGTATTTAGGGGTTTCATAGTGTTGTTTTGCTGAAATTTGTTGGTTTGCCCCTTGGATTCTAGTGCTGCGGTAGGTTTCTTCGGTGCAAGGTATATGCTCTACAATCTTACATTTGACACTTGGGTGGGATCCCAGTATTGTTTTTGGGTAGGTGATGATTGCTTTTGGGAGAGCTTTATTTTGTGGGTTTAGACGAATTTGCTAGGGCTCCTATTTCCGGCATCTGAAGTATAGTTATACTTACATGCATTATGTTTGCATGCGTAGCAGGTGTGTTTAGGTTTTGTTTTTACGTTGCAACATTAGTAGTTGTTTTGTTAGTAATTTAGGATTGTTTTGCTATAAGTAGAGTTAGTAGTATCGGGACTTAGTAAGTTTTTGTTGGCCTTGGTTGTGCAGTAAGGTGTGTGCAAGAAGTATTTGCTTGGTGGATTTCCCGTTTTGTATATTTTAGAAGTGTATGTGTGAGTTTATTTATTAAATTTGAATGTTTTCGTGGGTGTGGTGATTTTGAAGTTGGTTTGCAGTAGCGTTTGTGTGAGGCATACTTTTCGAGGGGTGTAGTTGTAATAGAGTTTGTGGTTTTATTGTATTATTACTTACTTTCGATGATGGTTACGTTTAATTTGACTTAGTTTTGATTTCATGCATTTGGTTTATGGCTTGACGTGATTTAAAGTTTTGTTTAGATTTATGTTGTTCTGTTTTTGTTAGGTTTTTATGTTAATAGTTTTGTTTGTTGGCTTAATTCTTGTGCAAGGTTTAGCTTAATTGTAGGTTAGTAATTTAGGGTTTGGTGATTTCTTATACGTTTAGTTGTGTACTTTCTTGGATGGGTTTAGCGTTGTTGTTTGCTTTTAGTAACGCGTGTTATTTGGGTGTACATGCTGGATGTGTGTGACTTTGTAGTTTTAGTTTGGGATAGTTTTTGCTTGCGTACGATTGACATGTGTTTGTTCTGTAATTTGAGGATAAAGTGTTGGTGTTATTCTTTGTAGTTAAGTATTGTTGTAGTCCGAGGTGTTTAACTTGTTATTTTAGTATGTGGAGTAGTGTTTTTACGTTGGTAGAGTTTTGTTTTTTGGATACTTGTACATTGTATTGTAGATTTTGGAGGTTTGTCATCATGTACTTGTGGTTTGCAGCACATGCCGGCGATATATTGTTGATTTGTAAATGTTGATTTCGCTGATTTTGATGGGATTGGTTTTGTTGGTTTTGCTTAATGTGTAGTTTATGTTGTAAATTCACAAGACTTTTGAGTGTTCTATTGTTTATTTGGTGTTCGAATACGTGCATGAGTTGTCGGTATGTTTTATGTTTCGCGTGGATTTTGGGTTGTTTACGTTATGAATGTTGTAAGTTTGGTAGACTTATATTTTATGTGGACAAGTCACGTTTACACTACATACTGATTTAGGTTGGCGTTTAGGCAGGTTGACATTTGTAGTTAGGAGTATAATTTAATTTGTAATATTTCGATTCTTTTCGATGTTGCTTTGGTATTACTTTGGTTTTATATACATTGTAGTTTTATTGGTAACCATAGTAGTTTGTAGTTTATGGATAGTTTAAATGTTGGGTTTTATCAATGTAAATGTGGCATTGCTTGTGTTTGATTTGGATTACGACTTGAGTTTTACTTTATTAGCTTATTGTTTGGATATACGACCGGTGTTTATTGTTACTACTTGGTTGTTTGACATATGTTGTAGGGGTGTTAATTATGAGGTTGTTACTGCAGGTTTTAAGGTTTGTATTATTTGCTTGCTTGATGATTGGTTTTGTGTTTCCGAGTTGTACCTGTATATTACTGTATGGATGTGTGTGGGTTCCTGCTTCCGTTTTATGGCTTTATTTTAATAGTTTGCTATAAATTTACGTTAAGTTGGTGTTGAGGGTTGCTTTGAGTTACACGTAGGTAGGGGTTTAGTTGTTGGATATTTTGCTTGCAGTGATTATCGTATAGTTTTGACTAGAGTTACTTATGCTTTTTGTTGGTTTTTGTTTGTAATTTGTTATGTGTTGTTTATGTGTAGAGTTGCAGTGGTGGCTTTGGCTTGAGCTTGGAGTTTGCTTGGGATTGGCATGCTGTTGGCAGGTATTAAATATTCCATTTGTAGTTGACGGGTATAGTTGGTTTTGCAAGGGTTGCACTTGATTGTATGCGAGGTTGCTTTAGTTTTGCTTTTCGTGTAGATATTAATGTGGTTGTTGATGTTGTAGCATTACATTGTCTTGTATTTAAGTTTTGATGTGGGGTTTGCATAATTGTTTATCTACTTTTGTGTTATTGATACTTGTTTTGCCTGGAAATTTGGGAGTTGATTATTATGGGTTATGTGGGTTAGTAACTACCAGGTTTTTTGCTTTGTGGTTCGGGGTTTGGGCATTTTGCTTTCTGGACTATGTTTGATTTGCTTTGTAATTTGTAGATTGTAAGTTTGGTGAGGGTAGTTTCGTTCTGGCTGTAGTGTCAGGTTCTTATTTGTCTTGTGTTTGGCTATTTTAAGTTAGGGTTTTGTGGAAGTGTTGTGTCGCTGGGATATTTGGGTTTTGGTTTTTGCGTTGGTACCGTAAGACGGGTAACTAGAATGTATGATTTGTTATTGTAGTTTGCATGTTCTTAATGATGTTTTATGTTTGCTTTAGGTTTCTTTTTGATAAGGTTTATAGTGCGCATATTTGTGAATTTAGTGGTTTGTAGTTTTGGCATTTTATTGTAATGTATAAGGATTACGTATAATTTGCTTATTCTTATGCTGATGTTATTGTTGTTAATTTATATATACTTGTAATAGCTCTAGTTTATTGTAATCGTTTGAAGAGTGTGATATTACTTATTTATGGGCATAGTTAATTGATTGTTATAGTTCATATTTTGTGTCTTTTGTGTGGAGTTATAATTGGATTACTAGGCTTACGGATTTGGGTATTTCCTTTACGTATGTTTTGTGTTTTTTATTGTTGTGGGTTCCTGGTGAGGTTGTTACTTGGATTTTGTATTTCATTGAGTTTTTGGCTTGTGGTGTGGTTTTGTGTATTGATTTAGTTTGGACTTGAAAGTTTGTGCTTTCAGTGGCTTTTATACTTATAGTTTGTTTTTGGGTTGTAGTATGTATATTAGTCTTTACACTTTAGATGTAGATTTACGTGGGTTTTTAGTTGTTAGTGTTCAGGTTTACGGCGGTGTAGATCGTTATTTTGGTGTCTGCTGTTTGTTTGGTTTGCGTATAGTTGGTTTATATGCACTTGCGAGGTTATAGTTTGTATTGATTTGTATAAATGTTGCTACTGTTTTTGAGTGCGTTACATGGAGTTTTATTATTTTGTTGTGTGTCTTTGCTTATGTTTACTTTTAAGTATGTGTTTGGGTGTATATTTATTCAGCTTTGTGTTTCTTTAGACCGTTGGTTGCAGTTT
>JASAOA010001358.1:0-14950 GCA_030849815.1 Vickermania spadyakhi | reverse complement strand
TTATGTTTAGAGGTACAGTTGTTGCATGCGTATTCTAGTTGCCTGGGATTTTGTTTGGTTTATGATTATGGATTGTTGCATAAATGTGGATTTGGTGGTTTAGTTTTATCTTTTGGTGTAGTGTTGTAATAATTTAGGCTGTACATATTTGTTAGGAGTGTTGCATGCGTAAACGTTTGTATTGGGTGTTGTTGTTGGTGTACATTTGGTATTTTAGGTAATTTGTTAGTTTATGACTTGGTCTTTGTGCAAATTTGCTTGTGGGACTGATTAAATGGATTTTATATAGATTTGTAATAATGTGTTTTTGTAATTGTAGTTTTTTGTTATTACTTGGCTAAGATGTTTGTTATTTAGGTTATTGCATCTTTTAGATATGTTGATTTGCGTAGGGTTTATATAGATGAGTGTTCGGATATGCGGATTTTTGAGGTTTGGGGAGTGGTTTGTAGTCTTTTGTTTTGATAATTAAATAACATTGATTTACGACTTTTAGAGGTGTTTGATATTAACTTTTATGGATCGTTTAGTTCTTTATGGTAGTGTTTTATTTTATTACTTGATTGCGTATTTGTTTGTTTGATTTGGTTTTGGCTTTATGGACTGTAGCACTCAACTTGTGGATTTGTGTATTGAGGTTGTGTTAGCTTCATGTACGTCATGATTGTAGATCGACTTGCTAACATTTGAGGTTTTAGCTTGCAGCTTTTAGTTTGTTTGGTTTTCGTTTGGTTAGTTAGTACCTGTTACTTTTGATTATGGTGCAGGACTGGTGATTTGTTTGGGTATTAATGCTAATTTATAGTTCCGTTGTATGTGTTTAATCGTGGGGTTTTTAACTTGGTTGTTTTCCTATAATATGTTTTGTAGTTAGTGTTTTCGGGAATTTATTTTATGTATTTATATTAGTTTATGCTGTTTGTTTACCTTTGCGAATTTGGGTGTGCATAGTGCAACTTGTGGATTTTTCGTGGTTAGTTTTTATTAGTAGTTGCGAGGGGTTGTTCTATAAGATTTGCGTTTGAAGATGTTTTGTTGGGTGTAATTGTGTTCATTATGTGGTAGTTTAGTGTTTTTGATTCTGTTGCAGAGGACTTTTGTTGTTTGTTATAGTGATGAAGTGTGTTTTAACTAGAGTTGGCAGGTGTGGGCAGGGGTTACTTGTCGAGTTAAGTTTGCCGGTTCCTTTGGATGTGGTTTTGTAGCATTGTTCGACGTTTATTAGTTTGTACTTTTTGGGGTTTTGTACTTATGGTGTTATTATTGGCGTGTATTTTGTGTACTTCGAGTTTTGTGACTTTTTTGTGTTTGTTTTGAATTGCTACTTTATGTATTTTAGTTGTGTTCGCGTATGATCTTTAATGTTGTACTTTGGGTTTACTCGATTCACCCTATTATGATGTAAGTTTTGCTTTACGTTGTAGGTATAAAGTATAAGTTTGACTTAGGTTTTTGGTTTTAAGGGATGGGTGTCTGCTTGAATCATTTGTTTAGTTGTGGGACGCTAATTTTTTATTGATTGTTTTGGTTGGTAGTTTAGCTGAGTATGTTTTGTTTTTGGACTTTGGAGGTGTTAGGGTGGGATTTGGGTTTGTTTGTTTTGTGTTTGTATACTTGTTTAGATAATTTTAGATCTTTTACGTTTTGGGTTCGTATAGGACGATGGGTTTTCCTTAGGAGTGTGGTGTTTTGTAGGTTTTGCGGTAAAGTTTGCTGAGTTTTAATTTAGTACTGACTATATTATGTGTTGTTAAAGGTTGCTTACATACTGTTGTGTTCCCGAAACTTGGTGGTTTTTTGGTTGGGTTTTTAGTCTTTTAGGGTGTTACTTTCTCTTGGGCAATTTTTAGACGCGAGGTTGCAGGAATTGTAGAGTTTGATACGGACTACTTTAGTTGGCTTTAATTGTGTGGTTGTGCTACGGGCTGGAATTGCCCCAAACTGCGATATTTGTGAGGTGTGTAGGGTTGATATAATATACAGGTTTTGGGATATTTTAGGGAAAGCTTGTATTTTACTGTGTTTTAGGTGGATTTAGATGCTATATTTGTATATTTTGTTGATATGTTGGTTGTTTCGGGTTGAAATGTGGGTTTCCGTAGACTGCAGGTTTAGGATTTGGACTTTGCTGTTTAGTTTGGAGGTTGTACTAATCGGACAAAGGAATGTTAATGCATACACGCATACTTGATTACTTTGTTTGTAGGTTTTGGAATGTGTTAAATTGTTATGCTTGTTTTTTAGGGAGAGTTGGTTTGCTTGATTTGTGATTGTTATATTACGTTGCATACGTACAATTGAGTTGTTTCCTTTTGTAGGCTGGGATTTTGTGTGGACCTATTAAGTTTGTCGTGTAGGTTGTGTTTTCGTAGCGCTTTGCATTGTGCTTTTATATTACTGTTGAGTTACTTTGTTTTAAGATTTGGGTTTATTTGCTAATGATTTAGGGGTTTCGTATTATATAGGTTGTCTATAATTGTGTTACGTTAGGTAGCTTGCTAGGGTTTGTTTATTTTTAATTGATTTTGTTTGTTAGTTAGCGTAGGTTTTAAGGTTGTGTGTGTAAGGTTTATACGTAATCTTTTAATTTAGGGTGATGTTTGCTATAAATTATGGAAGCTGTTATGGTATTGTGGATTTGAAGTTGTGCTTTTGGTGTTGATTATAGTTTGTGTACTATTGATGGATATTCCTTTATTTATTTGTAACTCACGAATTTGTGGTAGTTGTGCTTGGGAATGTGATATTTTGATACTTTTAAGTTGTTTGCTTGTTGTAGAATAGTGTAGAATGTAGTATGTGTTTGAGTTGCGGTTGGGTTGCTGGCAAGTTTGGTTGTTATTTTGTGTTTTTGTGGTGGGGTTAGTCCCTTGGGTATCTCGTTTGCTTTTAGTTTTGGCATAGTCCATTTAGTTTAGTTTTACTGTTTTAGGTTTTGCGTTATGGCATGATTTATTTTGCGATGTTGTTGTGGGTATGGAGGTATGGGGTTTGTTCTGTAGGGCGTTTGTTTGGATTGACTATATTACATAGGTTTATATGGGAATTTTACATTTTGTTTAACTTTTGTAGTTGATAAAGTATGTCTTGTTGCGTGCAGTTTCTCATTTTTGGGTGTGCGGGTTGGTTGCGTGGGATTGGATCTTTATTTCCTGTAAAGGTATTCGAGTTTTATATGTTGCTCCGGTTTACGTTTTTAGTTGTTGTAGATTGTTTCTCGGATTTGCAAATAGAACGCATTGCACCAGAGCACTTCTGGATTTCTTGGTAGGCATTGACAGCTTGTGGGGCAGGTTGTTTTGGATTACAGATTGACTACTGTTGTTGGGGTTATTTTATGTTTACGATGTAGCGTGCGATTTACTTGTTTTAGTTTCTTTGACTCCTGTGATTTTATTAGTGCATATAAGTTAAGTTTGTTGGTATGGGTTTGGCTGCGATTTCTGTTTGAATTTGCTGTAGGTTTGTAGTATTGTATTTTCTTTATGTATGTTGTTGTATAGGTGTTTACTGGATTGGTAATGACATGCAGTTAGAGTTTGGTTGTTTTGGTAGGATTATTACTTTGACGGAGTTTTAGTTATAGGATTTTGTTTTATTAGGGATTTGAGCGTATATTGGTTTTGTTAATGTAGTGCTTGTTTTGCCGGTTGTGTTTTATAGGTATGTGTATTACGTTGTTTGTTTTGCTTTTAGTTACATTTATTTGGTGCTTGGTTTTGTGATTGCTGGATTTTCTGAGTTTATCGCTAGATCTGGATTTGTTAGGTATTTCTAGTTAGGCAACAGGGGTTTGTTATACATGGATGTCTTTTAGGTTTGTTAGTTAGTGTTACGTGTGTTAGAACCCAATATAGTAAAATTTAACCTAGTGATATAATTAGTAATAGTATAGTTCATGATAACCATTTTTTGCGTTATTACTTGGGTGTATATTGGCATTGATTTGCTAGTTTGTATAGGTGTTAGGTATTTTGCAGTACGGAGGATTGTGGGTTGTTTGTTTTGATGGATTAGTAGGTTTTGGAGTTGATTGATTTTGTCTTTAAATTGGTACTTGGTTGCTTATTTTATATTATGTTTCTTTATCTTGTGTGGTTGTGTGTTGTTAGTCTTTGGTGTGTTTTGTCGCTGGTAGGCGTCGTATTTGATGGATGTTATACTGTGCTTATATGGTGCTTTACACTTTGTTTTGTTATTTGAGCTTTGTGTTTTGTTTTTGGATTAGTTAAATTTGTGTAGATTTACTTATACTACTTAGTTGTTGTATTTTGCTTTGTTTCCCCAAGACGGCTATTAATTAGATTTCAAGGTGTATGCCGGCTGTGGGTTTTGTAGGTTTGTTATGTGTTAGCTTCTTGTTGTGTAGAGGTTGTTCGGGTTTCGTTGGCTTGCAGGGATGTTTATGTTTGGGTGTCTTGCATATAGGTTGGGTGTGTACGTAAGTTACTGTGTATGGATTTTCTATTTGCATGTCTCGAGGTTGTGTATATAGGTGAGTTGTTGGGCTTACAGATTGTTAGGCTTTGTATGAAATTGCTATTGCTGCAGTTAATTTTGCGGAAACTTGTGTTTGATTTGTTTTACATGCTAAGGTAGTTACATAGATTCTTGCTTGTATGTTTAAACTATATTGGTTTTGGTTGTGTTGTGGGCACTTGTTGTTTTGATTTGTTGACTGTGGGTTTGCAGTGTTGTTCTTACATATGAGTTGTATTCTCTTGTTTTCTTGTTATGTACATGTATGGGTTTTGCATGGTTTCGCAAGGGCTAGTAGGTTCCGTTGTTTTGTTGGTTTCCTTGGAATATTTACTTTGTTAAGGTATTTGTGTAAAATTAGAGTTGATTGGTTGTGTTCTCGGGTACTAGTAGGTATGTGTGCACTTTTAGTTTGTATTGTTGTTAGTTTATTTGTTTTGTTCGTTAATTTTAAGGCGTTGGTTTGCTTTAGTTTGTTATAGCTTTTGCGATTTGCATTGGTGCGATAGTTTGACTTGTTTACTTCATATGTCAGTTGTTGAGTGGGTTTTGGGTTTTGAATAAGTGAATGTAGTATGTTGGTTTGTATTTTTTAGTTTGAATAAGTTAGGTACATAGTTCGGGTTTGCCTTTTGGGATGTTGTATGTTATGTTAGTTGTTTGTTTTGGAAGCTTTGTAGCTGTTTTCATTTTGTACTTTGTGTGGTAGATTTGGTACCTGGTACACGAGTGGTTCCGTTTAGAGTTGTACGGGTTGTAACAGATTTTTGGAGACTTGCAATTACATGTGTTTGTTTTAGTGGAGTACTCTGCATGATTTTGTGTTTTGGTAGTTAGATTTGTTTGCGTATAACTTTTGATACAGAATGATTGTACCTTGTTTCAGGTACTTGCTTCTTGCAGGTTTGTTTTGAATTGTGTATTTTGGTATGGTTTTGTTTTGGGTTTATTATTTTGCTGTTGACGGTTTAAGTAGTGGGGTTTTACTTGTGTATTTTTGGAGTGTGTCGTGTGTTTGTGTTGGTTTTTGATTGTGTTGGGGAGCGTTCTGGGTTTATGGTAGTTGTGGTGTTTTTGTGTTCAGGGGTTTCAGGGATTTCCTCCATATTTGGCATACTTCAAATTGAGGGTTTTTGGGGTGGTTTGAGGCCCACCTGCGATTGGAACGTTTGCTGGAGGGTTGATATAATATAGGTTTATGTGGTTTTGGTTACACTACGGAGCTATGTTTTGCTTTTAGCCTATATAAATTAGCATTTTGGGGATGTTTGTATTCTGATTTTGACCTTATTTTACATGCTTCTTTGTATTATTTAATGCGACTTTGCCTTGGGAGTTGCATATGGTTATAAGATGTATGTAGTTTTGGGTTGGGGTAGGTTTTGCGGTGAAGAGTATGTGTGGGGTGTTGGTCATGTTTGTTTTTCTATAGGTGTGACTGTGGGATGCAGTCAGAGTACTTGTGGTGTTATGGGTTTGTGGTTTTGTTCTGATTGTTCGGCTTTGAGTTTGATGGTGATATGGGTTGCTAATAATTTGCAGATATGTTGTTTTGTTGTGGATTTGATAGTGGACACATGGGGGTTCTTTGGTAGTTGGGTTTGGAACTGTGTTTATAGATTGTATATTAGTTTTGACTGTAGAGTTTGTGGATGCGGAGATTTCAGGGTTGCAGGTGTTTGTAGGATGGGTTAGCCACCACTGGGGTATGGGTTTCGTTTTCGACTTGTGTGGTTGTTTTAGTGTTTTTGGGTTTTACATTTATGGATTAGTTTGGTGTTTGTATGGTTACTAGTTTCTGTTTACTTTGTTGTTTTGTTTATGTATTGCGGGGCTTCGTGTATTGTTGTTTTATTTGGTTTTCGAGGTTTTGATTCGTATGGTAACTATGGATATTCGTTATACTTTGTTTTATAGTTTTGGGTGGGTTTAAATGAATTTGTTTATGTTTAGTTTTTGGTGTAGTTTTTAGTTGTTATTGTTTTAAATGCAAGCTTTGTGGTTTGGGCAGCTTTGTTCCAACTTGTGTTTAGTTATTTTGTTTGTGCGGCACTGCGATTCTTTTATAGTGTCAGGGACAGGTTGTGTATTTATGGATAGGTGGTTTGTTTATTGTTGCAGGTCATACCACAATGCTCGTGGGTGGGTGTGAGATGTTCTTGTATTAGATTTAGCCGAAGGTACTATACATTATGTTTGTTGACCGTTTATGTTGAATTTGTTTATGTTTATTTAGTGGATTTAGTTTATATGTAGATAGAGACTGTTGTACAGGGGTAGAGGTTGTTTGAGATTTCATCGAAGTACTATGTGTGTGGGTTACATGCGGGTTGCTGTGACTTTGAGGTTTATATTATGGATTACGTGTGTTCGGAGTTTGTAGGTTGTATTGTGTGACATATGCAAGTTTGTGGGTTTTGTAGGTGCTGCTTTGCAACCAGATATTGGTTACGTATTTTTGTTTTTAGTTTTTCTTTTGGATAGGCAGCGTGTATAGATGTTATTCTTCATGTAGGTTTTTGTGGTAGGTTGTTATGGCTAATAGGTTTGTAGGTTTGATTTACTCGCACACTGAGGGTGATTGGTTTAGTTTGGGTTTGCTTTTAAATTGGGGTAGGCATAGCTTCAGATTATGTTGGTTTTGCAAGATTGTTTATATACGTGTTAATGTTTTATGTTTGTGTAGGGTTTGCGTGATTTTATTTTGGTTTTTGTAATTTGCTTTTACAATTGCATGTTACTTAGATTGTAGTTAGCTTGGGTCTGTAGTAGTTTTGAGTGTTTTGTTTTAAGTGGGTTATTTACTTGTTAGCTTATTTTGGCACGTGAGTTGTCTGCATAATTGGTGAAAGTTGTGTTGTATATGTAAGTTTTTGTTTGTTATAAGTGTAGTGACTGTCATAAAGTTTGTAGCATTTGTACATTCGCTATATTTGATTCCGTAAGTTGTTGTTTTTGTTTGTTGTTTTGTTTTGGGGTTGTGTACGTAGGTAGGTTTGGAGTTAGCTGTGATAACTTGTTTTGATTGTATTAACGTGTATAGAGTTTTGGGTATATTGCGTGCATGATATATAGTTGGTGTTTATAGTTACAAACTTGTTAATTGCACTAACTGCTTATTTCTTAAGTTAGGTTTGTTTGTGTTTTTGTTTGTATACTGGTTTGGCTTTCTATTTATAGCCTGTAAAGATGGGTTTGAGTAGGTGTTTGGGCAACCCTTTGTTGTGGACTACGTATTGGGATTTTAGCAGTGCAGGGTTTGTTTTGGTTGGGAATTTGTTACTTTGGTTTGTAGAGTTTTGATATAGTTTCATTTTGTGTAGTTTTGGTGAGTTCTTTAGATGTATTTTACAGTCAGGAGTTTTAAGATTCTATGTTTGTTAATAATGTTATGATTAGACTTAATGGTAATAGTACAAGTTGATTTGATTTATGTTTGATATTACTTGCGAATTTATAGTTCTAACATATGAGTTACGTTTATAATGTTAATTGGAAGGTGCTTTACTGTTAGAGTTAGAGTTTAATATGGTAGTGTTTGTTAGTGCAATGTTAAATTTGATTTTTGGAGGTTACTGCTTTAGAATGTGTCATTATTTGTGTGATTTTCATAAGCTTGCTACGTGGGAGGGTGTTGTTTTATGCACCTTATGAAGCTTGCTCGCCGATTGTTAGGTTTTGTGTAGATTTGGATGTGTTTGGCCGGTGCGGAATTTTCGGTGAGTGTTTACCGCTGGTATTTGTTATGTTAGCTTCCATATTGTTTGTTTGTGGGTTGTTTTGTTTCTTTTGTGGTGGTTTAGGTTGCGTGAAGTGCGGAGTTTTATTTGGTTGCTATAGGTTGGATGTTTGCTTTGTGTTAAGTGTAGGGGTGGTTAGGGTGTTTAGTTATTGTTGTTTTGTATTTTCGATTTATGTGAAATTATATACGTTAGATTAGTGTGTTTGGTTAAAAGGCTTGTTATGGGTACTGGTTTCCGTTACGTTTGGTTACTTATGGTTTTAAATTGTTTTAGGGTGTGTTATACTTTATAGGATTTGACTCGAAAGTTATTTGTTTTATGTGTCTTTGTTTATGTAGTTGTTTGTGGTTTTAATGTGTAGACATGTGTAGTTTGCGTAGCTTGTGGGTTTTTGTGTATGTAGAGTTTGTGGAGCTTTTTGTTTAAACTGTAAGTTGCTTTACTTTGTGGGATTTGCTTATAGACTGGTGTTTGGTGTGGGTGTAGCCGTGTTTTACGCTTAGTCCTATATAAGGTTTGGAGTTGTCGCAATATTTTTGTTTGTTTTTAAGATTTACGTGTTGCCTAAGGTTTAAGTTATTCGCATTTGTTTTACGTTATAATGTATAGATGTGTTGTATTTATTAGTTGGGTTGCTGCCATTTCGTTGAGTTTTTAGTTTGATTGTATATTTTCATATGGGTGGTTTGAATGTATAAGCATAGTGCTTGCTTTGCTTTTATGCTTGGTTTGGATATTTTAGGTTTGTCGTGTGTCGTCTATGATTGTGTTTTTAGAGTGCTTGGGTTGTATGATTTGCGTAGGTGTTGTTATTATTAGGTAGCTTTTTGGTAGTATTGAGGTTGCTGATTATTTTGATTGTATAATTATGGCATTTAGCATTTATTTTGACTTTGAGAACCATAGGTTTCGTGTTTTGGTTTGTTACTTAGGTTTTGTAGTTGCCGATTTGTTACTTGAAAACTTTTGTATTTTACTGTAAGCTGTTTTCGTGGTTTGTAGGTGATTTGGTTTGAGGTATATGGGCATGGTGGGTACGTCCATATGATTTGCCGTGTTTAAGTTCCTGTTTCTATAGTTCGATGTTGGATTTTGGTTTTGTTTTACCTGTTTATATAAGGCAATTTTAGGTGCACCTGCGGGTTTGGGGTTGTCTAAGGGGTTGATATAATATAGTTGGATTTGGGCTGGATTAGCGTTTACCTGTTGTTTTGAGTGTAATATTGCTACTTTTGCGGGGTTTTCGAGGCTTCGGCTAGTACTGAGAGTGTTTTGCAGGTTGTGGGTATTAGCATTTTTGGGTATTTTGTTTGGTTTGCAGAATTCTGGGGTTTTTGTGGGCGTTGTTATAGTCTTTTTAGGGCAGGTTTTTACAGGTTTTTTCGAGTATGTGATTTTGTGTTGTTTAGGCAGTTATTTTTGTGTTTTCAGCTCTGCAGTTTTGGTTTCGGGGTTGGTTTCTTGTGATTGGTGGGCTTTACATGTTTTTATTTTGCCGAATATTTGTTTTTGTAACTCGCAGTGTTTTTCCTTTTGATGTTTATATTCGATGTTTGGGTACTGCATTATGTTATTTGACGAGGGTTTTGATAATTGGTTAATCACAGACTTGAGTATTATGTTTTATAGTTTTTTAATTAGGGTTTCTTATTTATAGGTTTAATGAGTTGGGGTTTATTTAAGGTGCATTTTACGTTTTTTTGTTTTGTTATAGGTGTGTTTTTGTAACCTGCTTATTATATGTTTGCGGTTGCTTTGGACGTTGTTATTGATGTTTTGGGTTTGGTTTACTAGTTTAGTTTTGGGTTGATATATGTGGTTTTTTGTTTGCTAGATTGGGATTTACCTTTTGTGTTGTTATGTATTTGTCCAGAAATTTCTATTGTTTTAATTTGGTTGTTTTGTTTTGTGTTTTGTTATAGTTGTAATTGTCTATTTTGTTTGTTATGTATTCGATTCTATTTGCATTAGTTGTTTTGCGGGTTGTTAAATTGGATTTTATAGTGAATTTGTTATAGCGCTAAAGTTTTGGTGTAGGTGGATTTTTGCAACGGTATAGTATAGTTGTAAGTGTTTGTTGACGTTTAATTTGGAGGGCTTAGGTTTTACTTGGTTTGTGTTATTTCGAGTGCGCTGAATTGACAGGTTATGTATAGGTGTCGTTAAGGTTTTAGTTTGCGGGTTTTAAAGCCTTTTGTTTGGTGCTGTGCTTGTGATATTGTTTGGGTTTGTTTCGCGTAAAGTTCGTTGCCGGGTTGTGTGGAGGTGTTGTTAACGTTTTAATTTGAGGGTTTAAGTTCTTTTGTTTGTATGTTGTGATTGTGTTATCGTTGGGTTTTGTTACGATGGTAGGGCTACGTTGTGTGGTACTCATGTATTACCTGTTTTACTTGTTGGAGGTTGTGTAGCGCGGGTTTGTTTTGTGGGACTTGTGTAAAGTTGTGGTTTTCCGGGGCTTTTGGGGTTTTGATTAGTGGGAATTTTATATGCTTGTTTAAGCTTTGCAGGATGTAGTTTGTAGTTTGGGTTTTGGGTTGGTAGGGAGTTGTGGTGTGACTGTAGACTTTGTGTGGTATGCTGATAATTGTGAGTTACGTGTTTAGGTGTACATTAATGGTAGTAGTGTGTTTATTCTTGTTAGTTCTGTAGATTCATGTGTGGAGGTGACCATGCTGTTGTGTAGGCTTTTTAGATTTGTGTATTATAGTTGATTTTGATATAGTGGTAATAATGCATACATATCTTTCTGTGTTTGTTGTGCTATTACTTTGGGATTATAATTGCAGTGCTAGATTTGTTAGATTGGCGAGTTTTTTGTGTTTTGTTTACTTTGCTAGTAGTTTTGGAGGCGGTGTGCGGGCACTATGGTTTGCATTTTAACTTTACTTGTGGGGTTTGTTTAGGTTTTGCAATTGATTTGGATATTGTTGGTTATTTTAATAGGTTTGTTACTTGTTTATGTTATGGTGTGTAAGCTTTGGTAGTCCTATTTTGCGATTGGTTTGAGTAGGTTTGGTAGGTGGCTTTTTATGTGGGTTGGAATTTCGTATTTGTTTTGTTGGGGACTTATGTTTACGTTACATAATCATATGTTGGTATTTGTTTGTGTGGGTATCTATATTGGTTGTGTTGGTTTTGGGGTGTTGTTGTTTGTAGGTTTTACGTTTTGATATGTTGTTGTTTTGTATATTGGTTGCTTGCAGAGTTTGTATTTGGTTGGTATAATTGGGACTAGTAGGGTTTGGGTTTTGCAGGGGTATTATTTTGGGTTTATTAAATTATTGTAGTTGCTTCAGCAGACTGCAAGTTTTTGCTTAGTTTTCTTTAGTTTATATTGTATACGTTTATTTACTTTACAGTTTTGAAAGGTTTATAGTTGGTAAGTTTCTAGTTTACTTGGTTTGATTGCTGCGGCCTACTTTTGTGCATGCGATTAGCAAGTTGCGTAATTTTCTGTTGATTTTGTTACCATGGGTTTGTTTAAATGTAGGTGGTGTTTGGTATTTTGGTAGCGCCGTATTTATAGGAAGTTTGTGTTAATGCTTATAGGTTTGTGAAATTGTTGTTGATGTAGTAATTAGGATTGTACTTTGTGGGATTGGGATGTAGATAGGTTTTTACGGTACTTAATAGTTGCGCGACTTGTAATTTGGGTAGTTTTCAGGGGTGTTGGGACGTTTGTTTATACCGTAGTGTATTTGTTGTGAAAGCTTTTGGTTTTGGTTTGCTGTACCAAGTGTTTATGTTGTTCATGAATTTGTAGTTTTCGGCGTGTTTGTTTGGGACTGTGTTTTAACAGCCATATTTTACTTTTGATGTAATGTTAGATTTTGTGGGTTATTGTTACTTACAGTTTGCACTTATGGTATGTGGCAAATTTACACGTTACATTTAGTTGTTGGTTGGGTTGTTTGTGTGCGTGGTTTTGGTGAGTTTGCTGTTAGTGTAGTTGTTTTTGTTAGTTTTGCGTATTTTGTGTTTATACTTTAGTTTGATTTTGTTTTTTGGATTTTAATTTTGGTAGTTTTCGTAATTAGTATTTTGTTTATGGGAATGGTTTGTGGTTTTGTTAGTTGGCTACTTTCCTTGTTTGTTGTGTATAGTATGCATGTAGATAGAGAGTTTGTTTACTTCTAATTATAGCATGTTTTGATATTTTGCGTGTACTCCTTATTTATGTATTGATTTAGTAATAGTGCAAGTTTACCTATTTGTAAGCAATTAATATTACTCTAGATAAATGGATCATGCAGATATGCGTTTGTGTAGGTTTGTTAGTATTCCTTGTTTCCTGTGTGTTTATTTTAATGTTTATTTTTACAACTTGCGATTACTTTGCGGGGTGGTATTATTTGTGTTAGCGTTATGAGATTTGGGTTTTAGTGGTTGGTTTTTGAGGTGTTTTTGTTTAAGGGACGAGGATGTTATTTAGAATGGAGTACTTGTAGGTTTGTATTAATGTCTTGTTTTTTGGAGCTTGTGGATTTGTTTGGGTTTGCTTTGATGCAGTTAGTTTCTTTAGTGGTGGCTTTAGAGACTACGTTGGGGTACTTTGTGGATTTGTAGTATAATGCATTAATAGTATTTGATTCTGTGGGTTTGGGTTGTGTTTTGGATTTGAATGCGTACATTGAATAGTTAATGTTTTGGGGGTAGTGGCCTTATTTAGGCGGTCGTGAGTTGTGTTGTGTGTTTTTATGCGGATATAGGAATTTGGTAAATGCTTTTCGGTAGAGGTGTTTGTTTGGGAACGTTTGTTGGTTGTTTGGGGGAAATTTGGGTGTTTTTGGCATTGGTTCATGTGGTTTTGGTTGTGGCTTTTGATCTCTTAATTTTGGTGTTTCTAGAAGGGGTTTGTAGTGAACTTCAGGTTTTCTAGCGTGTGTAGGGTTGATATAATATAAGGTTTTTTGGGTTTTGTTGCAAGTTGCTGGTTCTGATATGTGTGAGATGCGATGTTTAAGCTTTGATATTGCGGGGTGTGTGCTTGCTATAGGTAGTTGTCTGAATACGCGAAATTTGTAGGTGTTGTGGTAATTTCGAGTTTTTTTGGTTTTGAGGTATTTTACAAGGTGCTGGTATTTTGAAGTTGCTTGGAGTGACTTGATTTTGGGTGTTTTGGTTGTGTTTGTTTGCATTGGTTGGTGTTTCGTTTTGTTACCGCTTGGATTTCTTGGTGTTTGTTGGTTTCTATTTTGTGTACGTTGCTGACATTGCTTCTATTATTATATCTGCCTAGTTGGAAGGATGCTCTGGATTTGCTTACTGTAGGGGTTTAATGTATTTTGTGTTTGTTGCTTAAAGTATGTAAGTTGCCCGCTTGTGGGTTTTGATTTGTTTTCTGTGCTTGTTTTGTGTCTTGTTAGTTTTTGGGTTGGCGTGGTGTATGTAGTTAGTTTAGTGGAGTTTTTCGAGTTTGATTTAAGTTTTTCCGTGTATAATTATTTAGAATGTGAATTACGTGGGTAGGTTGTGTGTTCTAGGTTTGTTATTTGCTTTAAGTTAGCATGTTGGTGTTTAGTAGTGTTTGGATTTGAAGGGCTTGTGTAAGACTGGAGATAGGTGCACATGTTTCCGGTTGGGTTTATGGTTTGACATGCTTGTTGTGACAATTTGTGATAGTTTGTGGGGATATGTGTTGTTGAGTTAAGTCGTGCAGTTGAGGGTTGCTTGTAGTGTATAGTTTTGCAGTGTTTTTTTGAGGTGGTTGTGTGGGTGTTTATAGGTGATGATAGCTTGTTAAGTTATTACTGCAGATGTGTTGGGTAGGAACGGCTAGGGTTTGTGTTGCGCTTTTATTGTTGGGCGAAGTTTTACGTGTGTTTGTAGGTTTGCTTGCAATATATTTGTGGACATTAATTCGTGTATATGTATAAGATTGCTGGTCGATAGGTTTTAATTTGTTGTTTGGGGGTTAGCGCAAGTGCTTATGATTGTCTTATTTGTTTGGTGTTGTTTGGGTTTTAGTTTTGTGTTTTGTAATGTGTTATAATTTTATATTTGGTTACTTACGTAGAGAACTTTTGTATTTGGAGCCTGTAGGTGTTAGTTTTATTCGTTTATGTTTTAGTTTGTTGATATTCATGTTGCTGTGAGTTTTACATTTTCTGGGTAGTTCGTTATTGTGTATTATATTCTGAGGTTTGATGGGTTATCTGGTTTGGGTATTTGGTTTTGGTTGCCATTTGGTTTTGCCCGCAACCTTATAAATTTCGTATGGTTTGCTGTAAAGATGTGTTATTGCTTGCTTTTTGGATTCATAATTTTGGTAGTTGTTTTTGTTTCTTGGACGTGTTGGTGTCTTTACGTTACTGACTTAAGAGTTTGGTTTGTTGATGTGGCTTACGGGAACCTTGTATAGGTATGGTCATTGCTGTATTGTTGTTTAGTAGATTTGACTAGTGAAATTGTTGTGTGTAGGTTTGTTACATTTGCATGGGTTGTAAGTGCATATTTGCAAGGTGTTCAGTTTTTGGATTAGTTTGAGTATGCGTATATTTAAATAGTTTCGGATGTTTAGGATGCTTGGGTTTGTTAGATCATAACTTACAGGTTGTTTGCTTTTGGTAATTTACATAGTTTTTGTTTTGGTACGGCATGTTTCGTGTGAGTTTTATGTTTAGAGGTACAGTTGTTGCATGCGTATTCTAGTTGCCTGGGATTTTGTTTGGTTTATGATTATGGATTGTTGCATAAATGTGGATTTGGTGGTTTAGTTTTATCTTTTG